>CAUYPK010014606.1:0-11216 GCA_963574355.1 Loris lydekkerianus
AGATTTTACGTCTGTCTTCTTTAGAGAAGTTTCTCTTTAAGTCCCTTGCCCACCCTGAAATGGGGTCACGTGTTCTTTTCTTGCTAATAAATTTGAGTTCTCTGTGGATTCTGGTTATTAGACCCTTATCGGAGGTATAACCTGCCCTTTCAAACCATTCAACTCCTCTCCATCCTTCTCTTTTCATTGGCCAGAAAAGTCACCGCCTTACGCCTAAACCAATCACAGGCAAAAGAATTTAGTCCACCACACCTGACCCATCATATCTCGTCGCCCAGAACTGAGCACATTGATCCCTGAACAAAACTGGTGTTCTTTAACAAGGTAGAAGAGGGGCGTGACTCTTGGGTAGGCAATAACAGGGTCTACCAGGCTGACACACTGGCCAATTAGCCAACCAACCGCCATCCCTCATGAGGAGACAACTGCCCACCTGTCTGTCAGAATGGCAAAGCCTGGCATTTCTCATGACAAAAGGCTATACTGTCACAAGGCCTTGGTCCTATGTTAATTTAATGTGTATTAATCTTTTGAGGTAAAACCATTAGTCTTGTGTTGGCATCTGCAAATTAACACTGGCTTCTGGGGAGAACCTCTTGAAAAAAAATAATCATGCTAGTGCATTTTTCAAAAGTTCAACATCAAAAATTTATCAAGTGTAAAAACCCAGTCTGTTTGATACTGTTAAGATGATTACTATTACAAATAGCTACTAGACGCCAGGCACATCTGACGACAACCCGAGGAATTGGAAGAGGAAACAAGCATTTTCCTTTCTGAATTAAGAAAAATTAGTTCCATCATTTGCATTTTCTCTCGCTCACGTCTATTGAATGTCTCCAGCACATTTCCTAAATCAAAGACTTTCCTGAGGATTCTATTTGTCAGAGGGTATTGGCTTGCTTTTCCGCACCCCTATCGCGGTTGATTTACTAATATGTGCTATAGACTCTCTGCACAATCTGCACAGCTAAAGCCCACGGTGCCTCGTAATTCCCACCTATTTTAAGTGAAGGACTTAATGCATAGATGGAGTCTGACATCTGAGTGCTGCTCACCCGTTCGCTGTCAGAGCAGGTCTGAATAATTAGCACCAGCAGCTCTTCTTTCCAGATATTAATACCTTATATCATAACCGTCAAGCAGAGCGCAAAGATGCAACTGGAAAACCTCCGAAGGGAAAGGAACCTATAAATCATGCAGGTTTCACTCTATTTTCCTTCCATTTTACTATCAGAAAATAAACCCAGGGTGGTGCGATTTTAAATCTTCCCCTCCTCGTATTTATCACCTACCACTGGGCTTCTCCTAAAGCTGGACCCTGGAGGGAAAGCAGAGAGGGGAGGAGACTCCACAGCTGGGGAGGGAGAATGGCATGTCCAGGGGTGAGAGGGTCAGTGGGAAAGGAAACCTCACAGCTGGGACAGTTCTGAGCCCTCTGCGCTGTGCGCTTGGGGTATGGGAGCCGGGCAGTTGTAGAATGCAGGCCCCTGCCAGAGGGGTGCTTCTCTCTAAAAGAATCTTAACCCCTGCTCTGCTCAGTGAAGAAAATAATCTCTTTTATGGTCAGAGAACAAGTGTGAGAATGAACGTTGTCATGGATTATAAATTTCCATGAACATGGTGAGGATAGCAGGCTCTCCACAAGCATCCTGTTGAAACTGGGCACTGGGATGCCATTACCAAGTACACTTCCCACCTTACTTCCAGTGAGAAGTGTGACTCTTCCTACTGCAATCATAGGGTCTCTAATTTAAAGATGAGGAAGTCCCCACTTCTGGAAAAAAAAAAAAAAAAAAAAAAGATTCTATCTTTAGAGTACTTTGCTATTAGAAGGTTCTCATTATATTTAACTGAGATCAGTGTCTCTGAAGCTCCTGTCGGTTCATCATATTTCTCCCTCTGGGGTCCCACAGGGCAATTCTATCTCCTTGTTCTTCTGGAAGAACTTTGTGTTTTTGGAAAGCGAAACCTCCAAACCTCCAGTACATCAGGCTGCCCAGCCCTAGCTCCTTAACCATTCCTCATGTGACAAGGTTTCAATCCCTCCTCTGAATATAGCACCATCTGCTTATTGCTCTTAAAGTGAGTTCACCCAAACAAGTATATGCAATAGCAACAACAATAATGATAATCGTTATTAGTTCTTGAGCATTTACTATGGACCAGGCACTCTGTTATGCAGCTTACCTGCAGCGTCTTGTTTCATTTTACAAAAGCACTATGCAGGAACTGTTTTCATCCCCCAACTCACAGAAGAAGATACTGAAACCCAAAGACCTAAGATACTGCCCTTGGGCTCACCTGGTCTGTTGGAGCAGAGCCAGGATCGGCGAGGGCTGGAGCTCTCGCCCCTGTGCCATCTTGCATCAGGAGCCAGAACTATCCCTTCCCTGCCTATGTGAATGTGGCGGAAGCCTGAATTGGCTCTCTTTGTTGGCTCACAAAGTTGGTTCCTGAATCTGTATCTCCAGCCCAAACGTCCCTTTTGGGCCCTAGATTCTTACATCCAGTGCCCACTGTCCATCAGCCACTTGGGCAACTGCTGATTGCCTCAAACTCAGCATGCCCAAAGCCGAACACACCTGTTCTCCCAAATATAGTCTTCCCCTGCTGTTCTCAAAAATTAGACAGTCGCTTCCTGGTCGCCTCTAATGTCTCACGAGTCGCCCTCGAATCTTCCCTTCGCCCCCACATCCACACCATCACCAAGGCCTTTCTTTCTCTTCTGTGTACTGCTCAGCGCTGCCCACTCCTCTCCATCAGTATGTCACGGTGGCGGCCACCACCATCTTCTGTCTGAATGCCAGCAGTGGCCTCCTCACAGGTCACCAGGCCTCTGGTTTGTCACCTCCCGCCTCTTCCCTCCTGTAGAGTAAAGCTGGTGGGACCTCCCAAATGAGTATGTGATTAAGTCCTTGCTTAAGACTTTTTGATGATTTCCTATCCCACAAAAATAATATCCAAGCTCTTTAAGTGAATTGCAAAACGCTTCAATACCGACCCCAATCCTCCCTCCCTAATTTCAACTCTCATTATTTGCCCCACACCCTTCATGCCAGAGTTTTAATGATCCTCCTCCCATTCCTTCCGTGTGCTATGTTGTTTTACCTCCGGGCCTTTACACATGCTGTTCTCTCTTGCTGGAACATTCTTGCCTCTCCCCATTGCCTGGGAAACTAACTCCTACTCATCCTTCCCATTTCCACCTTGATGTCACTTTCTCAAGATGAACCTCCCTGACTATAAAGCCGTGTATTCCATAGGACACCTGTTTCCAGTCTGCCACTGCCTGCGTCATCCTTCATGGTTAGTTCTTATTTAATTAGGGAAGGAATTGGTCTACCTTTTTCATCATTAAATCCCCAGTACTGATCAAAGAAAAGAGCTTGAGAAAATATTTGTTGACCAATGAATGAAGAAAACAATGGCAGCTAAAACCCTGCTCAAACATGACACCTGTAAGCACGTCTCCTTCCACAATCTCCTTGGATTTGGAGAGGATACCACATTTATTCCACACTAGCCGTCCTGTGATTAGGCACAGTTCATCACTTCAGATTGCTGAGATGTTTTGGATGTTTACCCCAATTCTCTAACATATTCTCTAGCATATTAGCCATCACTACCAATTTTATGTTATCTGATGAGCACACCTGCTATATCTTCATTAGGCAAGTACAGAGCCCAGTGACCCCTCCCCCCCATTAGCGCTCACCTCTGTTAATCAGTGCCCATTGAGAATGCTAATTCAATCAGGTCCAATCATGCTACCTATTTTTTCTCATCCTCAAGAATATCATGGGTAAACTTGTCAAGAGCTTTGACGAAGCCCAAATGAAGAGAACTATGATTCCTCAAACCACCATTCTCAATTTTCTTGGCCTATCCGATATTATTCAGATAATACCCCCTGGGCATACTCAAGTTTTTGTGAAATTCCCAGAAGTGCAGCTAAATCCCTGCCTCTTTTCTCGCATTAAAGAAATCACAATGAAGAGCAAGTGGGTGACTGAGGTGTCACTACAGCCAGCAAAAGTCCTGGCTGCTCTGGAGCTGAGGCTCAGATCTGTGCCTGGCAGCTGGCCGCCAGTGGTTACTCACACCTCCAGTGTGTTTATGCAATCCGAGCTCGAGGAGTTGGTCTTCCTCACTCCTTCAAGGACAACGAAATGTTCTCCTCCCTTCCTTCTGGCCCTGACTCTGTTCACTTCTCTCAAGACACTTCATTCCTCCTGACCCAGTTTCCTGGTGGTCTCCAAACCTACTGGAATGAATAGAGCCATGGGGTTAAACTGGTTCAGTTAAAATCAGTAAAGTCTAAAATGTGCAGGGACCTTTTACTTGCAGAGCTAGATATTCCACCACAACAACTATGCTCTGAAACACTGATAGGCTGCACAGTGCATCACCCCGCTGTCCCAGCTGGCAGCCTGTGAACTCCTGGAATTGCATGAGATGATTAATGCCAGCACATACCATACTCATGAATGAAGCAGAGATCAGTGAGACAGACGTCACCCATGGCACAACATACCAGTCAGGGGAGGCATCCAAGCAAATGAAACAGAAAAAATATGTTTGTTCTTTGACGGTGAAACCATTTTAATTACTGGTGCTAGGTACGGTCTCTAGGGCCAAGTTCTCAAAGAAAACTAGAAGCTGAATTTCTTAAAAGAATGGGTACAGAGAGCTGGGATGTTGTAGCATCCCATGGCTGATGTGCCAAGTTTTATGGACTCTGATTCTACCCATACGTTGGCAATCAGGTCAGCAGCCCGCAATGGGTGAGAGGAATACAGAGAAAATACAGAGATCTCAGCTACAGCAGAGATCTGCCAGGTGTCCAGGCAGCTAGGGAGAGAAAATGTGAGACTGGAATGAGGAAGGGCCCTGAGTCTGAAGGCAGGCCCTTTCAATCCAATGAACTCAGAAACAAAAAATTAAGGAAATATTTAATCCACAAGCTTGCGAGAGAGATGGACATAAGGGTTGCCTGGTTGTGGCAGAATGCCCTTCCCAATCCTCTCTCCATTACTTTCTGGTAAAAGAACCCTGAATTCTTTTATTTATATATATATAGATATATATAGATATAGATATATATAGAGAGAGATATATAGATATATAGATATATAGATTTTTTTTTTTTTTTTTTTTTTTTTTTTTGAGACAGAGTCTCACTTTGTTACCCTGGGTAGAGTGCCATGGCATCATAGCTTACAGCAACCTCAAACTCTTAGTCTCAAGTGATCCTCTTGCCTCAGTCTCTCAACATAGCTGAGACTATAGGCACCTGCCACAATTCCTGGCTATTTTATTTTATTTTGTTTTTAGAGACAGGGTCTTGCTCTTGTTCAGGCTGGTCTTAAACTCCTGAGCTCAAGCAATCCACCTGTCTAAGCTTCCCAGAATGCTAGGATTACAGGCATGAGCCACCACACCTGGGCTAGAACCCTGAATTTTTTTAAGCAGGATACTTGTTGTCTAGCTAAGAGATAATATTTCCCAGCTTCTCTTCCAGTCAGCTTAGGACATAACTAGTTTTGGCCAATTAGCCATATGGAAGAAGTGTTGTGGTGGTGTGTGGAGTTCAGGAAATCTTCATGTAAGGGAGATAGTACATTTCTTCTCTTCCCTTCTTCCATCCTGCTGCTAGGAATCAAGATGCGATGGCTAGATCCAAGCAGTCATCTTGGACTGTGAGGATAACCTTGAGAATAGAAACCACACACAGAACCCAACAAAAGAAGTACAACTTCCTGGCCCTCTTATTGTCACATCAGCTCTGGATTGCCTTATCCCCAGATTTCTTTGTCTAAGATTTTTTTTTTTTTCCCAAAATATTATTACTTATAGCCAAAGCTCTAAATCATCACTGCTCCCTCTTCTCATCTTCACACACAACCCAGGCTCAGCCCCACAGTCTGCTGCCCAGGCTTATCACAGGGAGAGCCAGGCCGGTTAGCTCAGTCCTCACTCTTACAAGGGTCCCCGAATGTAAACTTTTAACCTGTCCTCCAAAGGAGATTTTATGTAGAGTATTTGTGGCATTTCTGGAGTTAAAAGCATTGATTTTTCTGAGGTAACCAAATTGTGCCACCATGTTTGGAATCCTGTTTTTACAAATTTTCATTTTTTAATATCTCAGGTGTCTCAGTCTATGTAATGTAGAAGACCCACGACTGGGTAGTTTATAAAGAAAATAGGTTTGTTGAGGGTCGCGTGTCCGCTGGATCAGTGCGCGGGTTCCGAGTGTTTGCCTGCAGCCTGGGCTGCTGGCGCCGCGCCTTCCTGCGAGATGGCAACCTTGGGCGCGGAGCAGGTGCCGCTGCTGCCAGGAGTGACAGCTTCGCGCCGGGGTTGTCTCCTCGCCAGACTATGAGCTCCTTGAAAGAGGAAACTGCGTCTCACTCATCTTTGTATCCCCAGTGTGTAGCACAGTTCCTGATACGTTGTTTTAGCTGAATTTTGGCACATGGCCACTGCTTCACCAAGGTCTGATACTAGTAATGACCACAGTGGAAGGCTACAGTTACAAGTAACTAACTGTTTCTAGTGCCAAACTAAAAAGAAAAAAGAACTGGTTTGGAACAGCGATATATACAGAAGTGGTTGTAGATGGAGAAATTAAGAAAACAGCAAAATCCAGGAGTGCTTCTAATCCAAAGTGGGATGAACAGCTAACTGTAAATGTGACCCCACAGATTAAACTGGAATTTCGAGTTTGGAGTCATCACACTTTAAAAGCAGATGCTTTATTAGGAAAAGTAGTGATAGATTTGAAACAAGCTCTGTTAATACACAATAGAAAATTGGAAAGAGTGAAAGAACAATTAAAACTTTCCTTGGAAAACAAGAATGGCATAGTGCAAACTGGTGAATTGACAGTTGTGCTTGATGGATTGGTGATTGAGCAAGAAAATCTAACAAATTGCAGCTCATCTCCAGCCATAGAAATACAGCAAAATGGTGATGCCTTACATGAAAATGGAGAGCCTTCAGCAAGGACAACTACCAGGTTCGCTGCTGAGGGTACTAATGGAATAGATAACCACCCTGGAAACACATTGGTCCAAAACTCATCCAGTCCGTGTGTAGTCAATGGAGACAAGACATCTTCATCTTCGTCACAGGTTGCTGCCAGACCCCAAAATACACCAGCTCCCAAACCACTCACATCTGAGCCTGCCAATAACACTGTTAATGGAGAATCATCCTCATTTGCACCAACTGATAATGCTTCTGCCACCGTGGCTCCAATAGTGTCTGAAGAAAATGCCTTGTCTTTAAATTGCATTAGTACTACAATCAAAGATCCTCCAGTTCAAGGAACAGTGACTTCCTCTGAAAACGATGAATATATTCCTTCCAGCCGTGCAGAATTGGGAGCTGAAGTTAGAAGTGTATTAGACCATGATACCTCGAATTCTGGAAATAGTTCTGTTTTTGAAGCAGCCAAATTAAGACAGCCAGATGGGTGTACGGAACCTGCACGGCAGCAGTCTGGAAATGCCAACACAGAAACTTTGCCCTCAGGGTGGGAACAGAGAAAAGATCCTCACGGTAGGACCTACTATGTGGATCATAACACTAGAACTACCACAAGGAAGAGACCGCAACCTTTACTTCCAGGTTGGGAAAGAAGAGTTGATGATCGTGGATCATAACACCAGAACAACAACATGGCAGCGGCCTACCATGGAATCTGTCCAGAATCTTGAACAGTAGCAATCTCAGCAGAACCAATTGCAGGGCGCTATGAAACAATTCAACCAGCAATACCTCTATTTGGCTTCAATGTTAGCTGTCGAAAATCACCTATACAGACCTTTGCCACCAGGCTGGGAAAAAGGAGTGAATTCAACAGACAGGGTTTACGTTGTGAATTATAACACAAAAACAACCCAGTGGGAAGATTCAAGAACTCACGGTTCACAGAATGAAGACTCCGTGCCAGAAGGGTGGGAAATTAGGTACACTTGTGAAGGTGTTAGGTACTTTGTCGATCATAACACAAGAACAACAACATTCAAAGATCCTCACAAGGGGAAGTCATCCATAACTAAAGGTGGTGCACAAATTGCTTATGAGCGCAGCGTTAGGTGGAAACTTGCTCACTTCCGTTATTTGTACCAGCCTAATGCACTACCCAGTCATGTAAAGATCAATGTGTCCCGACGTTGTTTGAAGATTCCTTCCAACAGATTATGACATTATAAAACCCTATGACTTGAGGAGGCGATGATATGTAATATTTAGAGGAGAAGGACTTGATTATGGTGGTCTAGCAAGAGAATGGTTTTTCTTGCATTCACATGAAGTTTTGAACCCGATGTATTGCTTATTTGAGTATGCAGGCAAGAACAACTATTGTTTGCAAATAAATCCAGCATCAACCATCAATCCAGACCATCTTTCGTACTTCTGTTTCATTGGTCGCTTTATTGCTATGGCACTACTTCATGGAAAGTTTATTGATCCTGGTTTCTCTTTACCATTCTATAAATGAATGCTAAGTAAAAAACTTACTGTTAAGGATTTGGAATCTATTGACACTGAATTTTATAACTCCCTTATCTGGATAAGAGACAACAACATTGAAGAGTGTGTCCTAGAAATGTACTTTTCTGTTGATATGGAGATTTGGGGAAAAGGTACTCCCACATGATCTCAAGTTGGGAGGTTCCAATGTCTTGGTGACTGAGGAAAACAAAGATATCAGTTTAATGACAGAATGGCGTTTTTCTCGAGGAGTACAAGAGCAGACCAAAGCTTTCCTCTTCAATGGCTACAGTACTTTGACGAAAAAGAATTGGAGGTTATGTTGTGTGGCATGCAGGAGGTTGACTTGGCAGATTGGCAGAGAAATACTGTTTATCGACACTAGACGAGAAACAGCAAGCATGTCATTTGGTTTTGACCGTTTGTGAAAGAGACAGGCAATGACGTAAGAATGGGACTGTTACAGTTTGTCACTGGAACCTGTCGTTTACCTCTAGGAGGATGTGCTGAGCTCATGGGAAGTAATGGGCCTCAAAAGTTTTGCATTGAAAAAGTTGGCAAAGACACCTGGTTACCAAGAAGCCATACATGTTTTAATTGCTTGCATGTACCACCATATAAGAGTTATGAACAACTAAAGGAAAAACTTCTTTTTGCAATAGAAGAGACAGAGGGATTTGGACAAGAATGAATATGTGGCTTCTTGTTTTGGAGAAGCTCTTGCATTTAAATACGCCAGCCAAGAAAAATTGCACAGATAGTGTATATATGCTGTTCATTCTGTACAGTGAATTTTCTGAGCCTCTCAAAGTATAAATGTTTTTCATTCTTCCACAGAAATACGCAAAACAATTCATCCTTTTCTACTTTATTTATTGTTCCCTTGAAATGACTGACCAGAAAAAGATCATCCTTAAATTTTGAAGCAAGCAAGAGACTTTATTAAAAATAAGAAGTATATATCTATGTAAGCATATATGATAGTGGCTCTAGTTTTATAGAGCTCCAAGTATATTAAACATGACAGCCATTCATTCAAAAAGATCTGGATTTGCTTTACCTTGTTTGTATTATCCAGGGGAAAAAGTGCAACTTGCTCTGTGGTCTTCTCCTTTATTAACATCTCCCTAGGGGTGTTTAGCTGCATGGCTGTTCAGGAAGGTATTAAGGGCTTAGGCCAAATCTTACTTTGAATATGTTTCCAAAAAATGCTGCTGGCTTTTCTGATAACAGGTGCTTAAACCTGTCAATTTGTTTTAAATAAATACAATAGTTGAAAAAAATTTCCCTCTTTGCTACATTAGTAATACAAAATAATGAATGAAACCATAACTTACATGAAAATCATATGCCAGGTCCAGTACCATTTAGTTTGTTATGGAGATTGGGAAGATTTCATTGAGCAGCACAGAGGTTTGTTTACATGTTACTTTGGGATACTAGGTATTTGTGGAATTAAAAAGAATCAGGTACTTCTATACTTTTGTTTTTAAATCTGTGATGGTCTTCAAATTTAATTTATAATAAATTGATGCAGTTTGATACTTAGCAACATATAACAGGTAATGAGAACGTTGCTGCTTTTGTTCCAAAGATGTGGTTTTGTAATGCCAGATGGATTCAAGAGTTAGACAAGTGAACACTCAAAACAAGTATGAGACTAATGATTTTCTATTGGTGTTTGAATACCTTATTCCTCTTAAATTCATGACAGTTCTATGTATCTGAATTAAATAAGTATATATATAAAAAAAAAAAAAAAAAGAAAATAGGTTTGTGGAGCTCGTGGTTCTGCAGGCTGTACAAGAAACATGGCGCCAGCATCCACTTAGAGGTTTCATGCTGTGTCAAAACACGGCAGAGAAGGTGCAAGGGGAAGCAGGTGTGTGCAACAGGAGCCCAAAACCGAGGGGTTCCCTGGCTTTAGAACAATCCACCCTCAGTAGAACTAATTCATTGCCCTGGCACCCAATCCAATCTTGTGGGAGCAGGAATTCATTTGCTATCACTGGAGTGCCCCAAGCCCTTCATGAGGGAGTCACCTTGTGACCTAACACCACACTAGGCCCCAATTCCTAGGACCGTCACACTGGGGACCAAGTTTCAACATGAGCTTCAGCGGGGACAAAAGAACCACATCCAGACCACAGCACCAACAACCCCAGAGCCCCAGGAGGCCTTTGCTCACGGCCATCAGTCCCCCACCTTTAGTGACACCAGAGAATGTTCGAAGCCTTATAGTTACTCATTCCTCCCATCAGTTCCCAGAACAGGGATCCAAACAAACAGCATGCCACCAGGGGTACTAGTGAAGTTAAGGTTCAATCATTTAAAACTCACGTCTTATACGTTTGAGTTCTCCGTGGATTCTGGTTATTAAACCTTTGTCAGGGGATTAGAGATGGCGGCTGAGTAACAGCTTCCCTGCAAATGGGCACTGTGAGTCTGGGGAGACAAGACTCCAGACATCTCTGGCCGGTGGGATCTGCCTATGATCATCCCTTTGAGGATACAGGGAGTCAGCAAGGAACTTCTGGACCGCAGGAGGAGGACAAAAACACTGGAAAATGGGCAAGTGGCTGCATGTGTTCGATCGACCTAATCACGCCGGCAACCGTGAGTACAAGCAGCACTGAGACTACAAACTGGAAAGGCCTTACCTGTGAACTGTTTTGGTGTTCTTGGACTTGGCACTCAGTTGAGCTGCCTTG
>CAUYPK010014608.1:0-18711 GCA_963574355.1 Loris lydekkerianus
GATGGGCACTTGGGCTTTTTCCATGACTTAGCAATTATGAATAGGGCTGCGATAAACATTCTGGTACAAATATCTTTGTTAAGGTGTGATTTTTGGTCTTCTGGGTATATGCCCAGCAGGGGAATTACCGGATTGAATGAGGGAGGGGGAGGGGGGTGGAGGGAGGGGTATTGGTGGAATCACACCTACCGGGCATCTTACAAGGGTAAGGGTGAAACTCAGCAAATGTGAAATGTAAATGTCATGCCACGGTAACTAGGAAAATGCCAGGAAGGTTATGTTGACTAGTGGGATGAAAATGTGTCAAATGGTCTATGAAGCTAGTGTATGATGCCTCATAGTCATATTAATGTATGCAGCTATGATTTAATAAATTAAAAAAAATTAAATCAGAAAGGAAGAGCAAAGAGATGGAAGGAGGGAGGGGAGTGGGGCTTTGGTGTGTGCCACACCTTTTGGGCACAAGAGGGACTTTACCTAAAAAATGCAATCAGTGTAACCTGGTTTATTGTACCCTCAATTAATCCCCAACAATAAACAATAAAGAAATGAAAAAAAACAAAAAACAAAAAACAAAAGAAGAATTGGATTCTGGGCAGACTGGGGTTATGAGTCCAGGCACTGAAGGGGCACCTGGAGGATAAGGCTGGAGCAGGGCCAGGCTATGGAAGAGGGAACTGGAAACCCAGGGCTGTGTACTGGTCATCCATGGGCATGCCCATTGCACATGTTGTTGGTGTCTTAGAGGCAATGTCAAGGCGAGAAGATGGATCTGAATAGATAGGTTTCTTCATGGCCTCTCACCTGCTTCAGTCAAAGGAGCTCAACTTTTTATTAATAATACAGTAGAATGTCCCTAGTTGACCACTTCCTTAAGTAGACCAGACATGTGCCACACACACACATGTATAATAGGCCTAGTTCCTTACATTGACCACCTCCATACGTTGATCAGTTTGTTACAGTCCCTTGGGTGGTCAAGTTAGTATTATTAAAATTAAGGGCAACTATTTCCCTTTTTCTTTTCTAATGTAGGTACTAGTGTGTGGTTTGTGTATATTTCGCTTGGGTGGTCAATTGACAGAGGTTCTACTGTATATGGGACTGTTGTCAGAATTTTTTCTTTAAAGGCTTCCACTGACTAAAACAAAAACAAGTCCACAAGTGCGATGGGGAAAGAAAAGAAGACAGAAAAATGAGACCTGCAATACTTTTACAGAAAGTGAGGGTTAAGTCTGAGGCAGATGGAGTAATCTTCTGCAGGAATTTTCAGGTGTGGAGAAGCAGATTGGCAACTAGGCAGAGGCAGTGGAGGAGATAGTGTAGGCAATAGTGAGAAGATATAGTCACATCTGTTCTGGGTGGAAAATGAAAATGCATTTACTTTCCTAGGAATCAGGAGTCTCGTGGCTGGTGCAGGGGGAATGGAGAGCAGCTCTAATTTACTCTGATGGGCAGACCAGTGTCCTTCAGAAAATGAGGCTGGGGTGGGAATCATGATAACTACGTGTGCTTACATAACTCTGTGCCAGTTACTCAAAGCATGTGAGAGGCTTGGATTCATATATGGAGCCATCACGTTTTTCTTGGCCCCGATCCCTACCCAGAAACCCAGAATAATGTCTCCAGTTTCCCTGCTGGCAAACATTCTGGCCACAACACATTAAAGAAAAAAAGAAAACTTTGTTAGAAAAAATAGTGATCGACATTATTATCTCTTGAGCAACAAGCAAATTATATGTAGTAACAATTGAATGCCCCATGGTATCTTATGAGTTTTCAGCATTGTTCAGAAACAGTTGTAGCCCCTGGATGAGGAATCTTTATAACTTGGACTAATATGTGGGCTACTGCCCTGTCTTTGGACCAAGTTTTTCGGGGCATAGTCAATCTGTCACTCTGCCTTTGGCTGGCACAGTGGTACTGCCTGTGTGGTCTACACAAATTGTTGGTGCTGTGTGTCATACGTTGTTCCATTCCTTGCCAGTGGGATGGCACAGCACTGCAAGAGGACAAATTAATATCATTTTCCCAAGGGGAGAAAAGATCATTAACAAATTAGGAGTCTACAGCATGGTAAATACAATAATAGAGAATACACAAGGAACATTCTTGTGTGAGTTTGAGTAGAGGAGTGGTCAAAACCA
Source organism: Loris lydekkerianus (assembly GCA_963574355.1). Taxonomy (NCBI): domain Eukaryota; kingdom Metazoa; phylum Chordata; class Mammalia; order Primates; family Lorisidae; genus Loris; species Loris lydekkerianus. The sequence continues at coordinate 2,148 of CAUYPK010014608.1, forward strand.
GGATCTCTGTTCTAGTAAAGCACAGCTATTCTCAACCATGTGGAAGAGTCCCCATTAATCAGTCTTTCGTGGAAATTGGTTCTAATCTGATTATTTATTAACCTGAGAAATAGTGCCATGTTCTAGAGTGTTAGAGCAATCCAGTGAAGAATTAAGACAAATACCCCATATTTTAAAAGTAAATTTGGTATCATTACTAGATTTTCCTATATTTTTCTTTATTTTTTCCTATCCTTGTTATTCTTCTAACCTAATATCTTTTATGCACTACTATTTTTTAAAGCTTTTCATCAGTTCAACCTCCTAAGAGAATAATGTCTACTTTGTTTTTGGTATTGTTTCAAAGAATATTTGTTTTTTAAGGTTTGTAGGAATTAAATCAAGTATATTAATGTAGGGTTATAAAACTTCTAACAAACTATGTAATACTAAGCAAAACACTGTAAATTTATTTAAAATCAATCTTTTAATTTTTAAATTTTTTCCCAAAAATCTCAAAAAATAGACAACTAATATTTATAAATAAACATAGACAATGACTTCAAAAACAGATCAATCTTGAAAGCATTAATAAGTTTTTGTATCGCAGTTAGTTAAATAATTTTTAGCATAATGGTATAGATAGGGCTGTAACATTTCAATCCCATTGACTTATTTTAATGTATACTATAACTTACTGGGGGGTTTTTTGGGTTTTTTTGTTTTTTTGTTTTTTGAGACAGAGTCTCACTCTCCATAACTTATTATTGACTATTGGCTATTTTGTTGTGTTAGCAAATATTGCTTATTATATCTAACTTACATTTCACTATATTTTTGCATCCATTAGCCATCCCCTTTTTATCCCTTACTCCTGGCTACCCTGGTAACATCATTCTACTATCTCCATGAGGTCAATTGTTTTAATATTTAGCTCCACCATGTAAATGAGAATATGTGAGATTTTTCTTTCTGTGGTTGGCTTATTTTACTTATAATGTTGTCCAATTCCATCCATGTTGTTTCAGATGGAAGGATTTTATTCTTTTTGTATATAATTCCATTGTGTACATGTACCCCTATTTCTTCATTCATCTGTTGATGGGCACTTAGATTGATTCCATATCTTGGCTATTGTGAACAGTGCTGCAATAGACATAGGAGTATAAATACCTTTTTGATACACTAATTTGCTTTTTTTTGGGGTGATACCCAGCAGTGGTGTGGTGTTACTGGGTCACATGGTAGTTTGACTCGTAGTTTTTTGAGGAACGTCCATGCTGTTCTCCATAGTGGTTGCACTAATTTGCATTCCCACCCACAGTGTACAAGGATTCCCCTTTCGCTGCATCCTCACCAGCATCGGTTAATAACTGAGTTTTTGGTAAAATCTGTTTAATCTGTTTTAAATCTGATACAATCTAATAAAATGTATTGTAGTTTCAATTAGCATTTCTCTGATGACTAGTGATGTTGAGCATTTTATGATACACCTGTTCATCATTTGTATGTCTTCTTTTGAGAAATGCCTATTCAGATCTTTTGCATGTTTTTGATCAGTTGTTTGATTTTTTTTTCCTATTGGGTTTTTGAGCTTTTTATATATCCTAGTTGTTAATCCTTTCAGATGGGTAGTTTGCATATACTTTCTCCCATTCTGTGTGTTTTCTCTTCACATTGTTGATTGTTTCCTTTGCTATGCAGAATCTCTGTAGCTTAATGTGATCCTATTTGTCCAGTTTTGCTTTGGTTGCCTATACTTTGGGGGTATTATTCAATAAATTTCTGCTCATATCTGGAGCATTTCTCCAATGTTTTCTTTTAGTAATCCCATTGTTTCAGATCTTATTAAGTCTTTAATCCTTTTTTATTTAATTTTTGTATTTGGTAAGAAATAAGCATCTAATTTTATTCTTCTGCAGGGGGATATCCAATTTTCCCAGCACCATTTATTAAAAAGACTGTCCATTCCCCCAGTGGATGTTCTTGGCAACTTCGTCAAAAATAAGTTTACTATTTCTGGATTCTCTATTCTGTTCCATTGGTCTATGTGTCTATTTTTATGCCAGTACCATGATGTTTTGATTATTATAGCTCTATAGTATAATTTGAAGTCAGGTGATGTGATTTATCAAGTTTTTGTTCTTTTTGCTCAGGATGGCTTTAGCTATTCTTAGTCTTCTGTGGTTCCACATAAATTTTAGGATTATTGTACAACTGATACTATATAAATACAAAATATCATCCATGAATGCTAAAAAATATCTTACATGAATACTACAAAAACCTCTAGGCAAATAACAGAAAACCCAGAGAACATAGATAAATTCCAGGAAACATACAACTTCCCAAACTCGAATCAAGAAGAGACAGAATCCCTGAACAGATCAATAGTAAGCAGTGAGACTGAAGTAATAATAAAAAAAACTCACAACAACAACAAGAGGCCCAGACCATACAGATTCACAGCTAAATTCTACTAGATACATAAAGAACTCATACCTATCTTACTGAAATTTTTTCATAACATGGATATCCTCCCTAACGCATTCTAAATAATGGGTCACACACAGGCACAAAGAGATAAATAGGACATTGGAATCTAAGAAGGGAGAAAGTGAAAAGGGAGGTATGGGATTAAAAACTTACCTGTAGGGTACAATGAACACTTTTTTGGTAATGGACATAACCAAAAGCCTGGACTTATGCATTATACAGAGTATCCATGTAATACAACATTTTTACTCCTTTAATATTTTGAAATAAAAAATAAATAGATCCTGTGATTGCTCACCTTATTTTTGGCTTTTCCGAAGGTGCTTTCTTATGTTATAGGTACTTGAATTTGGTGTTCTTATAGCAGGACAATTCCTGGGGGGGATCTGCTTGGCCAGCTTTTTCTGTCCCCCCCCCTTCCCAATGTGTAAATTTTTATACACAGCAATGAGGAAGGACCCATGGTCATATCCTTGAAGTAACAACTTTAGCCTTTATTGCCTTATTAGTAAGAAGAGATATGCACAAATAAAATGGTCAAATGTGTCATTAAAGGGCACTCAACCCAAATTTTGAATCTCCCTGTATGTAAATGGCCAAGTAGATAAAGCCTTCCCAGTCCCATCCATATGAAGGAGCTATTCCTTCACACACCAGATACTCTGCTCATATCCACCGTGGCTTCTTCCAGCGCTCAAGTTATATAAAATCAAGAAGGGAAAGTGCCCTTTAAGCTGGAGACCATCACTGGGCACTTGCTATACCCACTCTGGCGCTCGCTGATTCTTGTTAACTTTCAACTTCGGTGAACACATACTGTGGCTACTCCACCTTCCTTCACCTTGATGTCTCTGGTTTTTACTACTCATCGGTCAGTTTAGTTACTTCTACCTCAAGGAGACCACACTCTTTCAAATGTAGATGTACCCGCTTTTGGCCTGTTCTGTTTCTCCTTTTTCTTCTAACTCTTGCCAAGTTACTTCAGGGAAGGAACGCTAGCACTCTCATGTTTCCTGTCTCTTCAAACAAAGAATCTCTGTCAACCTGAAGGTTCTCATCCCAGTAATGCTGCTGATCCTCCTGTAAGGGAGAAAGGAAAGGTACTGCATTTAAATATGAAGAAAGCAGTGGTGTTTAATCAGGACATAGCCCCTGAAGCTTCTGAAAATACACAGAAGCTCATTTCTGAATTTTTATTTAAAAAAATCTGTCTTTAGAATACTCCAAGAGCTTCCTTTAAAATGCCTCTTTGGGGTAAAATGTTTAAATATCAAACTTTGAGGGGAAAAAAACAAAAAATAAAAAGTTATGAAATATCACATTTTATTTCTTATTGATTACAAATAACATTTTCTGTTTTTGCAAATGCAACTGACTGAAGCAATAGAATTGACAGAACGTTCTGAGTTTCTTATAAATTTTCAACTGTAATGCGTGTGTAAATATAAATATTAAATAAGGATGTCTCATGTAAGGTACAGTTCAGAATGAATAGAATAAATAACACCTATTGTAGTATAACTGAAAGGAGAGAGATGGGAGGTAATAGGGAGACAGACAATTATAACCTTGGAAAAACTTTTTGCACAGGATATAGAACTTGAGCTGGAATTTAAAATAATAAACATTGTTCTGAAAGAGGAGGAGTTGAAAGGGTATCTTAAATTGGGGGAAAAAAGACTATGGTTAAAGGTCTGTTGACTGAAACAGAGACTTCTTATTCAGGATAAATTGACAAATAAGGATTGGGCCAATTTTTAAGTGTTTTTAAATGTCATATTAAAGAGTTTAGTGGATTTTTTTTTTCATAGTTAATGGAGAGCTACTGAAAATCTTGAGGATTGTAATGAATCTCACAAAGTAGTCTTTAAAAATTGCCCTCCCTGGTGACATTAGAGAAATTGGAAGGCAAAGAGAGTAGGACACTCTTTATGACCACATGCTTGTGAGGTGCCAGGGCCCTGGAATGACATGGTGGGAATGTCAAATGAGGGGAACAATGACAAATGCTTCAAATACAACGTGGCAAAGTCTGATGTAATAAAAGAGGTGAGGAAAGACAATGAGTCATATGACAGGGAGGTATCAGACTAGGTACCTGGAGAATGAAGAGTAAATTCGGTAACAGAGATAGGGAGGTCAGAAGGGAAAATCATTTGAGTGGATGGAGAGACCAAAGAAATAAGTACATGGGCTTGGTGCTGAAATTTAGTATGAGCCACGTATGTCATTTTAAATTGTCTGGTAGCCACTTTTAAACAGTAAAAATATATAAATGAAATTGTTTAAAAATGCTTAAAATTCTTCATGTACCCCAGTATATTAAAAATATTATCATTTTAACATATAAAAAATTAAGACACTTTATATATGTTTTTTCATACCCCTTGAAATTTGGTGTATCTTTTACATTTATAGCACATCCCAGTTTAAATTTTGGGTGCCTAGCTGCCGCTATGGTTGGTGGCTACCATAATGGACCACACATTATTAGACAGTTTAATAGAAACTGGCAAAGATCATTTATCAAATTTCTTAATTCAGCTGGTGCTAAGACTCACTGCATTTTAGAAATAATCTTTCTGCTGTCTATCCTTTCTCCTTTTTTATTCCTTTTGTTTTATTTAGCTATTTCAGATTTCAGATGTTCTTTTAGCAGAACATTGTTCTCTCCCCAAAGCATGGAGATTTTATATTCATGATATACTGGTTCATTGCTTGGAGTTGCTACTGACTTACTTAATTCTTTGTTTGACTTACAACTTTAATTAAACCAATAAGTCTGAATATTTTTTCTTCTTCTTTTGTCAGCCTTAAAATTGTATTATAAAATAATTTAGTGTCCCCAGAAACCTAGGATAAATGACATTTAGTACTCTGAAAATTAAGACTCCGTTTCTCATGTTCCCCAGTCTGTTTATATGTACATTTCTTTAAAGTTTAGGATCTGATGTAAACTTGCTGGATTTTTTGTTGTTGTTGTTCACTATATGCTGCTAAAGAATGCAGTACAAAAGGGAGCCTACTTCTATAGAAAACAAGCCAAGGACATTGTGTTCCATCTTTACAATGAAATGCAGATTTCCCATTAAAAGGCAAATCCATCATTTCAAAAGATTGAATAGGATGGTGCATTAAAAAAATCCAGCTGCTTAAATTTAGGGCATTGAAAAAAGTCCAATAAAAAAAAAAAAATGTTCCCTGGGTTTCAAGCATTTTCATTTGATTATGTATTGGATAGATTTTCATCCAATCTAGAATTTTGCCTCTTAGAACTCTGTCCTAAAATAGTTTGACAAGTGTTTTTAGCACGTTGGTCTCAACTATGAACTTCATTTACTTAAATTATGGATTTGCTATTTAGAATTATCCTTGGGTTTGCTAATGTATTATTAACTTCTCACAAGAAGCACTGGGATATTCTTACAGTGCTTTGCTTTTTCATGTTTATTTTTAGGCCTCTCCCTCTTCCATTTAGATTCTCTTATGTTTTTTGTCTTTGAAGACATTGTCTGCTAGGGCAGCCATTTTGTTCTTCAGTGCCTTCAGCTCTCTGTTGCCTGCTGCTATTTTTGTGGCCAGAGTGCCACCTTTTTGCTGTTCTAACATGCTCTGCCCACCTTTTTTTTTTTTTTTCCCAATTGGGTTAGGAATAAGAAGTGGCAAAGCCAGTGATATTCTAATCTTTCTATTAAAAAGAATATTCCTTTTTCTATTCCAATGTGCTAAGCCCAACTTTTTTTCCAATCAATTTAGGAGTAAGAAGTGGCAAAGCCAGTGATATTCCCTGCAGTGACACCCACAAACCAGCCAGGGAGCACAAAGGAGCTCTGATGCATGATACTGAGCCTAGCCACCAATTCTCAAAGAAGTGGTCTATCTGCTGTAGGAACAAAAATGTTTATGTCAACACATTTGTATGGGTCGTGTATTTTTCATGGGCATTTATAGCCATTTATTAGAAGTTATAGCTGTCTCCCTGCTCTCCTCCTCTGAGGTCTAGTCCTGCTTTCTCAGGAGTAGTACCAGAGGTGCAGCCTGGGACCTTACAGAGGACTGCTATTAACAAGGGCTATGCTACCTACCATACCCCTGGTAATAGGAATTTACTAGATTTTTTAAGCTGAGTATTTGGCGCTCTCCTATTATACTGGTTGTTAGGCATTTATACATACAATAATATTGCCCCTGGGCCAGCCCCTAAAAGTAAATGTTTCCATAATTCTTTGGCATCCAATATATTTTACTGACATAACTTTGGTCCCATTTGCAGACTTTACCTCTCCAATATCCATATTCTTCCTGAAGAGTTGTTAATTTTAAAAAAGAATTTGTTCTAGTTAATAACAGTCCACTTCTAATAAGTTATTTTTCTTCCCAAAGAGATCAACAATTTTGGGATTTTTATTGGGATCTATATTTTATTCTAGACCCAAATGAGGGAAGTATTTTCTGTGCTTTATCACAGTTTATGGGGGTATTTCATACGAGGGTCCTTGTGCTTCCACTCCGCTGCCAACACTGGCTATCAAAACTGCTTAGGCTGCAAATAAAACATGAAATGAAATCCATCTGGCATTTCTCATTGAATTAGGACCAGAACATTTTTGTTAAATATTAACAGATGGCTAAATTCTTAATATCAAACTAACATTTAAAAACATCTGAAGGGACCCACATGAGGGGGAAAGGGTAGAGGCCCGCATGTTTTCGCATCTTGGAGCCCTTCCTGTAAACTTCCCCCAATAATTCTTCTGACCCAAGTGTTTAGAATCACTGGAGTTTCCTATCTTAGATAACTTATTCTTTGGTAACTGGTATCAAAATAGTGTTTGATCATAGCAGGATAGGATACTCAAGTGTTAGCCAATTCAAGTGCTGTGGTGCCCTGGCAAGGTTCAAGATCTTTTGTTAAAGTTATTCCTCTCCCTCTCTCTCTCCAGGAAAAAGAAAAGAAGTACATGCTTCCCTTGGACAACTTGAAAGTTCGAGATGTGGAAAAGAGCTTTATGTCTAGCAAGCACATTTTTGCACTCTTTAACACAGAGCAAAGGTAAGAAAATGAAGCGAAGTCTGTCTTCAGAGGTTTTCCCCCTGGAAGTTCTACATGATCTAGAGATCATATGTGGAAATAGTTCCATTGGTCACACCTTGAAATTGGTCAGCTCTTCTTTCATTTATTTTAAATTTTGAACTTCTGCCAGGGATGTGGCTTTACAAGATTAAAACTTAGAATAAAAAAGATCTTCAAGTATGAATTAGTTTATTTTTTGCTTTCCCAATAGGCACCAAAGCCATTCTTCATCTATCCTGAAAGCTACATTTTATAAAGTCTTTCTTATCCTGATATATCGTTTAGATACCTATAAATTACTTCTTTATAATTTTTAATAGTATCAAATATGGATGAATATCTCTTAAGGTCTTCTTAAGACCTATATATTCTACCTAACTTCAATGAATAGAATTATTCAATTGACATAATAAGAGTACTTTGCAGTTTCTCAAAGCACTGTTCACATTCATTGCCATTGGTTTTTGTAATAATTGCCCCTGTGTTTAAAAAGAAAGAATATAAATTAGAAAGGGTAGGATCAGACATTAACAGACTTTCTTAAGGTCATAAAACTAGTACATGGGGGAGCTGGAACTTGTATCAGGACTTTGTCTAAGTCGACTTTTCTTTCCACTCATGTTTCTTCATGTGTGTTCTTTTTATTTTATTTTATTTTTTTGGTATGTGTGTGTGCTGATCATCACAGAGTGCCATGATTGTTCATTGAAACTAAGCAGAGAAGTTAGATCATCCAATGGCAATATAAACAGAAAACAGCTGGAGAAATGTAAAAGGACTATAACTAGACAAGGATAATGGAGATTTCTTTTTTTTTTCCAAATGGAAATATTATAAGAAAAAGCTAATTAATTTGTGTCAGTTATTAAGAGAGTGAGTCATTAGGTGGCAGGGTCTAATTTTAACCCATTTTTCCAGGCTGCCTTTTATCTTTAGTTAGCAATGAATGAAGTTACTTCATTAGGTTCAATGACTGGCCCAGGGTCAATCACACTGTAAATTAAAATAGCAAAAGAAGAAGTCTTCTTCCTACATTCCCAGTCAGTTGCTCAGAGTGATTCATAATACAAAAATACTTAGAAAAACCACAAGAGGAAGGCATTTAAACAGTCAAGGGGAAAGAAAAGTAAATACAACTTCCCTACCAAATACTAAAATGGGATTTATTTTTTAAGACTTAGTATTATTTGAGAGTGGTGTATGAAAACTCCCTGAAGATAAAGAATAAAATGCTTTCCTAGAGGGAGCAGTAGTGCGTCGGCTGCCCTAGAGCCAAGCTCAGTGTTAGTTTGCACGCCTTCATCAAAGCAGTGAGAACCGAGAGATCCTAGAGTAATCGCCAGAGGTGTGCTCAGCCTGGCTGCCCAGTGGGACAGGTGACTGCCAACCAGGAAGTCAGAGGAAATGGAATCCTTGGTCAACCTGGCAAGTTCAGGTTATAAGGGAGCTGGGTACAAATTAAAAATAAGGTAATGGTAGAGGATCTTTTTAGATAAAATACAACTGTGGATTCTAAAAAGAGTAAAAGTTACCAAAGTAAGAAAACTCAGGACTTTAAAAATCTAGATATTTTGGAATTCTGTAGTTCTAAAAAGGTACTGAACTCTTCCACTACTTCTCAGAGACCTCTATGAGTACTTGGATGTCCCCAAAGGCACATTTGCCTTTTCCTTTGAAATCTTGATTTCTTTATGTTTGTTCTGGCTAAGACTTCCAGTACAGTGTTAACTAGAAAGCAGGCATTCTTATCTCATTTCTGATTTTAAGGAGAATTATTTAAAATTTTTTTACAGTTAAGTACTTTTTGATAGCTACCTGGTATTAGGTAAAGAAGATGCCTTGTATTCCTAGATACTAAAGGTTGTGTTTTCATTTTTAATCATAGGTGGGAGTTGAATTTTATCAACACCCCCACCTGGAAGATCATATGATTTTTTTTCTCTCATCTGTTCCGGTGGTGAAATACATTGATAGACTTTCTAATGTTAAACCATCCTTGATCTCTTGGGATCAAATCTAGTTAGGTGATGATGTGCTATTATTTATTATGAATTTATTATTATTATATAAATGAATTTATATTATTTAAATAAATACATACATACTTAAATAAGTATGTAAATAAATAAATAATATAAGTTTATTATTTATTATGCATTCCTGGATAAAGTCTGCTAACATTGCAGCAAATGGTAAAATGAGCAAGACTGACCCACGAATGTCCTTTTAGATACTGTCTCTACTGGTTCTAATATCTATGTTCTGTTAATTTCACAAAGCTAAGGTGGGAATAAATCCTTACTGTTCTTTGGAACACATTTTTAAAGATAAAATAACTATTAACTAACTATGGGAAGTCACTTGTAAAATCATCTGGCCCTAGAAGATATTTTTGGTAAATACACTTTGACTAATGATTTAATGTATGTATTTTCTTTATGTTTTCTTTTTTGTAATAATCCCTCTTGCCACAGTTTTGTCTATTTTCAGAGAACCAGTTTTGCAGCTTTCAGCTCTTATGATCCTCTCTTGGGTATTCTATTTCAATAATTTCTATTCTCTTATTTCCTTCCTTGTATATTCTTTGTGTTTACTTTTTAGTATTTTTATTATAACTTCTTAGTTCAGACATATAGCTCAATTTTTCTTCCTTTCTTTTCTTATATCTGCATAGGAATCAATAGATATCCTTCTAGGTAGCCTTTAGGCTCTTACTACAAATTTTGAAATGCAGTTTTATTACTACTCAGCTCTGTTTCCTGTTTTTTGTTATGGCTTTTTCTTTGAGTTATTTAGAACTATGTCTCATGTTTTATAATGCATGGAATTCTATTGTTTTGTCATTGTTAATTTCTAATTTTATTGTATTATAGTCAGAGAATGTGGTTGGTCTAGTATATGATAAATTTTCATAAATGTTTCATGTATATTTGAGAAGAATGTACATTTACTGATCTTGGAATGCAGGTTTCATGAGACTGGATTTGCTTATTAATTATATTATCCAATCTCTATACTTAATATCTTTTTTATCCTGAATAATTCAAACACTCAACAAGTATTTCTAGGGAGCTATTATGTGTCAGGCACTGTTTTGTGCTTAAAATACATCTGTGAATAAAATAGACAAAAAAGTTTAAATATTTTAGATTATATTCTAGAAAGGGGCATAGGCAGGAAGACAAAAAAAAAAGTCATGAAGAATCTTATTTTATCAGAGGGGCATGAAAATCTCACTTTATGATTGTGAACTTGAATATTCTAGTATGCCTATCAATTTTTGCTTTTGTTTTGAGGCCATTCTATATTAATAGACTAATTCAAATTTAGAATTGTTTTATCTTACTGGTGACTTAAAAAATAATAATTTCGGGACAACCCCCTTTATTCCCTTTAATACACTTTGCCTTAAAATTCAGTTTGTTATTATAGCTACACTAACATTTTTGGCTAATATTTTCTAAATATTCTATTGATACATGATTTTTGTACATATTTATAGGGCACACATGATGTTTTGTTACATGCATAGAGTGTGTAATAATCAATTCAGGGTATCAAGGGTATCAATCACTTCTATCTGTTGATTTCAAGTCCTCAGTTAAAGCTATTTTGAAATGTACAATACATTGCTGTTAACTATACTCATCCTACTACTGAACATAAGAACTAATTCCATCTATGTAACTATGTGCCTATTAACCAACCTCCCTTTATTGCCCATCTCACACTAACATCCTACCTAGCCTCTGGTAACTACCATTCTGCTCTTGGCCTCCATGAGATCAACTTTTGTAGCTCCCATATATGAGTGAGAACATGTGATATTTGTCTTTCTGGGCCTGCCTTATTTCACCTAACATAATGAAAGACCTCCAGTTCTATCATGTTGCTGCAAATGACATGATTCCACTGTTCTTTATGGCTGAATAGTATTCCACTGGGTATACTATATGCAACATTTTCTTTATCCCCTCATCTGCTGAAGGATACTGATGTTTATTCCATATCTTGGGTATTGCAGATGGTCCTACAGTAAACATGGAGGTGCATGTTTCACTTTGATATACTGATTTCCTTTCCTATGGATGAATATCCAGTACTTGGAGAAATGCCCAGTAGTGAGATTGGAGTATTGGATCCTATACTATTCTACTTTTAGTATTTTGAGAAATCCACATGCCGTTTTCTATAATAGGCTAATTTACATCCTACCAATGATATATGATTAATTCCCTTTCTCTGTATCTGAGATTTTTTTTGTCTTTTTAGTAACAGCCATTCTAACTAGGGTGAGATGATATCTCACTGAGGTTTTGATTTGATTTCCATGATAATTAATGACACTGAGCTTTTCAAAATATACTTGTTGACCATTTGTATGTTCTTTTTTGGGAAATGTCTATTTAAGATCATTTTTCCACTTTTTAATGGGATTCTGTTTTCTTTGTTGTTGATTTGAGTTCCTTATATATTCTAGATATTATTCCTTTGTCAAATAAATATTTTGCAATATTTCTCCCATTCTTCACTCTGTTGGTTGTTTCCTTTGCTGTGCAAAAGCTTTCAGTTTAATGTAGTCCCATTTGTCTATTTTTGGCTTTGTTGCTTGTGCTTTTTGTATCTTAGCCATAAAAGTCTTTGTCTAGACCAATGTCCTAGAGTGTTTTAACTGTGTTGTCTTTTAGTATATTTATAGTTTAAACTTTTATATTTAAGTCTTTAATCCATTTTGAGTTAATTTTTATATATGGTGGCAGATAGGGATTTAGTTTCCTTCTTCTTGTTCATATAAATATTCATTTCTTCCAGAACTATTAACTAAAGAGAGTGTTTTTTCCCCAATGTACATTCTTGGAAACCTTGTTAAATATCAGTTAACTGTAAATATGTGGATTTATTTGTGAGTTCTCTATTCTGTTCCACTTACCTGTGTATCTGTTTTTAAGCCAATGCCATACTGTTTTGGTTACTTGAGTCTTATATTATATTTTGAATCCAGGTAGTATGATGCTTTCAGGTTTGCTTGGGGTTTTTTTGTTGTTGTTTGTTTGTTTGTTTGTTTGTTTAGAATTACTTTGGCTATTTTATCTTTTTTTTATTTTATACAAATTTTAGGATATTTTTTTCCTATGGAAAATGTCATTGGTATTTTGCTAGGGGTTGCATTGAATCTATCGACCTTTTGGGGTAGTATACTCATTTTAATAATATTATTTCTTCCACTCCATGAGCATGGAATGTCTTTTAATTTGTTTATGTCATTTTCAACTTCTTTCATCAGCATTTTATAGTTTTTCTCATAGAAATTTTCTACTTCCTTGGTTAAATTTAATCCTAAGTATTTTGCTTTATAGCTATTATAAATGGTAAATGGTCTTGCTTTCTTGATTTATCTTTCAGCTAGTTCATTATTGGTGTATAAGAAATGCTACTAATTTTTGTGTGCTATTTTGTATCCTGTCATTTTTTGTTGAACTTGTTTGTCATATGTAAGAGTCTTTCTAAATATAAAATCCTGTCATCTGCAAAGAGGGATGATCTAACTTACTCTTTTCTAATCTTTATTTATTTCTCTTGCCTGATTGCTCTGCCTAGAACTATGTTGAATGGGAGTGTTGAAAGTGGGTATCCTTGTCCAGTTCCAGTTCTTAGAGGAAAGACTTTCAAAGTTTCCCCATTCAGTATGACGTTAGCTGTGGGTTGTCATCTGTGACCTTTATTATGTTGATGTATGCTCCTTCTTTGGGATATATTATTTGTTGACTATATCTTATACTTGGTTTGCTAGTGTTTTGTTGAAGATTTTTATGTCTATACCCCTCAGGGATATTGGCCTATCATTGTCTGTTGTTTTTGTTGTATCCTTTCTAATTTTGGTATCAGGGTAATGCTGGCTTCATAGAGTGAGTTAGGAAGAATTCCTTCCTCTTCTTTTTGGAATGGTTTGAGAAGGGTATTAGCTCTTTGTAATTTTGGTAGAATTTGGCAGTGAAGCTATCAGGTACTGGGCTTTTCTTTGTTGGAAAGCTCTTTTACTGATTCAATTCTGTTATTGGTCTTCTCAGATTTTCTATTTCCTCCTAATTCAATATTCATAGGTAGTATGTGTCCAAGAATTTATTCATTTCCTATTGGTTTTACAGTCTTGTTTTGCTTAATATTTCCTCAATATAACTTTTTACTTCTTTTTGTTATCAAATTTTCTTTATTTTTATTAAGAATATTTTAAAGTGTTTCTCTTCTATCATATAGCTGGATTTGTTCATTTTTTAATTGAATATTTGATCTTTTGCTTTTAATAAGTGACTTTAGTCCATTTACATTTTTTATTATTACTGACCTATTTGAATTTAATTTTAGTCTATGCTATCTTTTCTTTTTTCTGAATTAATTTCTTTTATTGAAATATAAATTTATACATATTTATGGGGTACATGTGATATTTTGTTATCCTTATAGAGCATAAATGATGAAATTGGAGTGTTTAGAGCATCCATTACCTTAAGTATGTATCATTCTATGCATTGGGGATAATTCAACTCTTCTCTACTAGCTATTTTGAAATATACAATACGTTGTTAACTGTCATCATCCTGTATAACACTTCTTCTATAAATCTTTCTCAATTTATCTCTAAGACTCTGAGTTGTTTTACACTACCATTTTCCTAAGTCCAATCATCACTGTCCTCCTGAGGATCTAATTTTCAAGAGAAAAAATGAGGAACATCAGGGCTATTATGAGCTGCAAAAGTAATTTTCCCATTTAACTATTGCTAAGTGCAGGAGGAAAAGCCAAGCTAAAACGGTCTGTCTTTGCTTTTGTATAGCAACCATAGCAATTAGAACATGGGCTTGACACTCCATTTTAAAAAGTGGGAGAAAATAAAACAGAGTAAAAAGACAAGTAAAATGCCAGTCATCGTGGCTCATGCCTGTAATCCTTCCACTTTGGGAGGCTAAGATGGGAGGATCCCTGGAGCTCCAGAGTTCAATGCCAACCTGAACAAAAGCAAGACCCCATCCCTACTGAAAAAAATAGAATAATTGTCTGGACATCATGGCTGGTACCTACAGTCCCAGCCACCCTCCTACCTTGGCTTCCCAGGTGGCTAAGGCTACTGGTGGGAGCATCTTACCTTTTCTATACTTGTTCCCCACCCCCTGCATTCTTTCCCTTTAATTATGGTTAATTTATTTTTTCCATGGTTTGAAGTTCTATATTCCGTTTTTATCCCTTTAGACACTTTTGAAAATGTTTTGATGTTCATATTTGACATAAAGTTGGAAGTTAGTCTTTCTGCTATTTCCAAAATGATCTTGAAGCACTTTAACTCCAATGAACTTCTTCTAAGTTTCATATTATTGTTACCAGTATTTGAATTCAACCTCATTTTTTATCACTTTAATCAAAATTATAATTTACTTAGGGAATGATTTTTATGTATTTATTGACGTGTTTAGCGACTTCTTTTTTCACCTGTCTTCTCTCATCCTAGTGTTTATTTTTAGTTCATTTTCCTTCACAATTAAGTACACTATTAATGTGGCTGCTACTTGATTGTAACTCTTGGTTTGCTGTTTGTTTTCTTGAAAATGTTTTTATTCTGCCCTCATTATTGAATAATACTTTAACTGGATATTAAATTATACATTGATAATTAACTTTATTTCATTATGTTGAAGTTGTTATTCCTCTATATCCTGGCTTCAACTCTTCTTCTGAAAAGTCAGTTATCAGTCCAAGTATTGCTCTTTTGTATAGGTAATCTGTAATTTCTCATTTTTTTACTTTAAAATCTTTTGTTTTATGTATTCTGAAGTCTCAATACAATGTGTGTGTGTGTGTGTGAGTGTGTGTGTGTTAGTTTATGGGTATTGCTTGAGATTGTCCTTCTTAATCCTAGAAATTCATGATTTTTATAAATTCTGAAAAATTTTGAATTGCGTGGTCTTGTTATTTGTGGATTTTTTCATTGAAATTATTACAAAATGTTTGGAGCTTTGTAACAATCATATAGCCTAGAAATCTGAAAAGAAAATTTTCTAAGTATTTCATGAGTGCATAAAATATATGTAGATACTAGTATACTGTTTACTACCTTAAAAAACATAAATCTATTATGAAAAGATTAAAATTTATCATAACTTATGCACAGAAACACATACAGAGCATACATAGTGTGATTTACAGTTGAGGGAAATGTGAAACATTAAGTGGCAATCATAGCTTCACATAATTAACTGTGGTACCTGCTGGAGGACTGTAATAACCTCACATTGCTATTCTGGTAAGCTCAAGTGTTGCAAATATCTGCTGTATGAAATTAGTCATCTCCATGTGAGCAGCTCATGTCTCCAGTAAATTTGAGTATCACAGTAAAAACTTTCATGCCTATTTTTTATCATGCTTAGTGCAACACCATAAACCTTGAATAACACTGCAGCACCCATACAGAGTGACACTAGTGATGCTTTAAATGGTCACAAGAAGCAGAGAAACATCATGACATTACAAGAAAATGTTGAATTGCTTGATAGATTGAGGTCTCCCGCTACAGTTACCCAGCATTTCAGACAGATGATTCATCTCGTAAACAGATGATGTAAACTTAAGATATGGCCATAAAGTTCATAAAATAGATAACTATTTCAAATTGCACATGAACTTTATGGACACTCTATGGTACAGTACTATAAATGTAAATGTATTTTCTCTTTTGTATGATTGTCTTAAGATTGTCTTTTCTCTAGCTTTATTTATTTATTTATTTATTTATTTTTATTTATTTTTTATTGTTAATCATAGCTGTGTACATTAGTGCAATCGCCTGTAGCCATTCTAAGATGCACCATAGATGCGGCCCCACCCATTACCCTCCCTCCACCAAAACCTCCCCCCTCCCTTCCCCTTCCTTGGCCCTTTCCCCATAGTCGTGTGCTATAGTTGGGTTATAGCCTTCATGTGAAAGCTATAATTTAGCTTCATAGTAGGGCTGAGTACATTGGATAC
>CAUYPK010014609.1:0-19083 GCA_963574355.1 Loris lydekkerianus
CATGGAATATTATGCAGCCTTAAAGAAAGATGGAGACTTTACCTTCTTTGTGTTTACATGGATGGAGCTGGAACATATTCTTCTTAGTAAAGTATCCCAAGAATGGAAGAAAAAGTATCCAATGTACTCACCCCTACTATGAAACTACTTTAGAGCTTTCACATGAATGCTGTAACCCATTTGCAACCTAGGAATAGGGGGAAGGGGGAAAGGGGGGGAGGGAGGGGGGAGGTGGTTGGCAGGAGGGTGATTGGTGAGAATACACTTGTGGTACATCTTACAATGTTATATGTGAAACTTAGTAAATGTGGAATGTAAATGTCTTAACACAATAACTGTGAAATTGCCAGGAAGGCTATGTTAACCAGTGTCATATAAACGTGTCAACTGGTCTGTGAAACTAGTGTATGATGCCCCATGATCATATTAATGTATACAGCTATAATTTAATTAAAAAAAGAAAGGGAACTAAGAAATTGGAGTGCTTACATCATACTAATCAACATAGTTTTCACCTCATTTACCCAATTATAGCATTAGGACATTTGTGTTCTACACATAATAGATCCAACTTGTACTTGCAATGTGCTCCATAGTTGTGGTCTCCCTGCTATCCCCTACTATCCCCTCCCACCATATGTTTATTTTCTTATGTACCTACAGGCAGGCCAGCATGAATTGAGAAGGCAATCTTAAAAGAAGTAAAGAGTGCTTATGGATATTTCTACAAGAAATGAACTAAAAAACAAAGTTTTGAGATTTTTTTTTTTTTTTTAAGACAGAGTCTTGCTCTGTCTCCTAGCCTGGATAGTGGTAGTATGCTCACAGCTCCTAACAGCCTCATGTTCTTGGACTCAAAAATTCCTCCCGCCTTACCCTCTGAGTATCTAGCACTATAGGCACATGCCACCATGACCAAAGAATTTCATTTATTTATTTATTTATTTACTTGTGTAGTTATTTATTTATTTATTTATTTATTTATTTATTTATTTATTAGAAATGGGTTCTGTCTGGTTTTTCCAGGCTATTCTCAAACTCTTCATCTCAACTATAAGGGATTCTCCTGCCTCAGCATCCCAAAATACTGACTATAGGCATGTGAGAAAATAAAGGCTTGAAAAATCTACTTGCAGTATTTTGAAAAGAAGTATAGAAGACAAGACTAAGTCTGATATAAGATTAACAAATTCTGTTTATTCATAAACTTTTGGCCTGGGAATTTATTTGTCTTCACTTTCATTTCAGCAGAGGTTCAAGGAAGTTAGAAAAGATGTTAGTTTTATGCAGTAAAAAGAAGCAATACTGAGACGGTGTCTTTATTCCTTTAAGGTGAGATATTTTTAAGTGGGAGAGACTTTCTAATTGGTCTCAGATACATTTCGTAGTCCCTGTTTGGCTAAAAGGGGACAAGAGAGCAGCTTGAAGACATTTGAAAAGAGAAGTTTGTTCAATATTGGGGTGGAGGGTTTTCTGTGGTTAGCTATTTACTGGAACAAGTGAGTGATTTTTTGTGGAAGTAGTTTGTAAGAGACAATGGCTGCCATAGGCAGTAGCTTCTTAGAGTATTACCTCATCACAAGGCCTTACTTCCACTATGATTGAGAACTGACTAATGTTCTATACCATTCTAAATGTTTTCATACTTTCTGGTAAGAATGAAATAATAAAATACACATTGACTGGCTGAACCAACACACTCACACATACACACAGATACAAATTTATGTGTGTGCAAATACACATTTATAAAACCCCCACCACTGATCCCTGTGTTCAAAGAATTAGCTAACAATAAACAACTGTTTAAGTTGATTGCACTGATGAAAAGATCTTTTGATGAATCCCAGACCACAAATCATAATGTTATGTGATCACTAGAGCAAATCATATAAAAATAAATACCTAATGTCAAATATATCATTGTAGTATAGCCCAATTTAAGTATGTCTTTTTTTACTTGCAACACAGGTGCATCTTATTTTAAGAGTACAGAGATGAAAATAAAAATAGTAATTGGACCTTATAATCTAGGTCTTCTATTATGTCAAATGTGATTAAATGATGATTATTAAAGGTTGAAACAAATGTCCTTTAAATTTCTCTAGCTATCTATAGGTAGCTAGTATTTTTATCTTTAGCTCAACTTCAGATATGAATGTCACCCCCACTTTTTATTTATATAGTTAGGGAAGGGCCTAACATCCCACCACTACTACCATATTCCTATTATTGAAAATCCTCTATTTCCTTACATATTAGGTTGAGCAACACTGGACAAAGGCTGCTAACTATATAAAGGGATTTTTTAAATTTATTTTTTAAATTGTGCCTTGGAGATAACAAAGCAAAGATTTATTTTCAAAAGACATGGAAAGAGATGCAAAAAAAAAAAAAAAGGGGGGGGGAGGAGAATGAAAAGAAATAAGCTCAAGCATACCTTACCCCACCCACACCCACACTCAATCTCAGGATTTAAGACCACTAAGTAGCTCAAGCAGTACAGAATGATGGTTAAGGATTTGGATGGTAAAGCCCAAATTACCTGCATTTAAATTATGGATCTGGAGTCTTATTAGCCATACAACCTTGGGCAAGATGTTTAATTTTATGTGTCTCTATAATTCTACTTATAAAATGGAGTTAATGTTAGCAAATATACTTTAGGGTTGTTGTTAGGATAGGTGAATTTATGTATGGTAAATACTTGAAATTACGGCTGGCCTGTAGTACAGTTGAATCTTTAACAACACAGGTTTAAGCTGCATGGAACCACTGATACATATATTTTCTTCTCTGTCTGCCACCCCTAAGATAGCAAAATCAACCTCTCATTTTACTCCTTCTACTCAACATAAAGACAATGAGGATGAAGACCTGCATGATGACGATACACTTCCAGTTAATGAATAGTAAATATACGATATTTTCTCTTCCATATTCTTTTTCTTTCTTTTTTTTTTTTTTTTTGGCTGGGGCTGGGTTTGAACCTGCCACCTCCAGCATACAGGGACAGTGCCCCACTCCTTTGAGCCACTGGTGCCGCCCCTATATTATTTTCTTAATAACATTTTCTTTTCTCTAGCTTACTTTATAGCAAGGATCCAAAGGTCCTTATTCCTGTCTTGGTGGCTTGTTACACATTATTCTCTTCTAGATTTTAGATCCCTCTCCCACACATACACACTTCCACGAACCTAAAGATCTGTTGCTTCTGGCTTCTTTTGGAATTGTTTCATCAGGATTTTATACCAATTTACTGTTTCTACTTGTCCCGAGGATTCCAGTTACACGAATGCCTACTTACTAGATTCATACACCCAAAAAGAATGGTTAAATTATTGAGAGATAAGCAGGAACTAGCTGAATCAAAGATGCTTCTCCAGAAAGTCACAGGTTTCTATCCTGCCTTACATTTATTTCTGTACCCTCTTTCTTCCTTTCTTTTTATTCTTAATTTTAGATAAATATAGGGGGTGCATATAATTAGGTTACATAGTTTGTTTTTCTAGGTTAGTCTGAGTTTTAGAGTTGTTTTTCACTTGGGAAGTGTGTAATAGATGTGTGCAATGTACCTGTTGGTAGGAAATTTACTCATTCCCTTTCCTCTCCACTCTCATACTTAAGTTTCATCCAGATTTGTCTTGCATGTGAGCATATAGGAATTAATCTAGTAGTTCCATTTTAGCACTGAGTACATGTGGTGTTTGTTTTTTCCCTTCTTTTAATCCTTAGCTTATGAGAATGATCTCCCATTCCATCCCAGCTGTTATAACAGATACAAAATCTCCACTATTTTTGGTTTAACAATAATCCATGGTATGCATATACCATAATTTCTTAATCCATGAGTGGATTGATATGTTGTTTGCACATCTTTGCATTTGTGAATTGTGCTGCTATAAACATTTGAATGCAGATGTTTTATGATAAAATGTCTTTTTTATTTTTTGTTTGGGATAAATACCTAATAGTGTGATTCCAGGATCAAATGGTAAGTCTACTTTTAGTTTTTTGAGGAATGTCCATAGTACTTTCCACAGACCTTGTTCTAGTTTGTAGGCCCATTAACAGTGTATGAGTGTTCCTTTCTTTCCACATCCATACTAGCATTTGTTGCTTTGGTACTTTATAATGTGGGCTATCTAGAGACGAAGCCAACCTCACATTGCCTCTTATTTACTGTCCTGAAGGTCTTATCAAATGTTTCATCTCTTCTGACATTAGAGATACTCAGTGACTAACAATGGTCATATGCATTTATTTTCAACATTTACTCAGTGCCCCTTTGTGTAAGATACCACAGAAAGACTGGCAGTCTAGATATAAAGAAACCATGAATCCTTGCCTCTCAGAGCTTCCAAATCCAATAGCCTGATGTGTGTTTAAGTGCTTTCCCACTTTCCTAGGTTTCCCTTGCTATTCGTAGCCAGAATCTCAGAGAAAGTAAAAGGCTGAGACTAAAGGAGAGGGAAAAATGCATGTGGAGAAAATAACCTTTTCTAAGAGAATCCCTAGAAATATGGTGAAAAGAGAAATTAAGGTGTTATTTCAGTCACATACTTTGTTATTAGGCTGCCACTAACTATATCACAACCACCTGTGATGGAGAGAAAGCCACATTTTCTTTCATTTCTCCTACAGCATGGTTGATAAATCATTTCTAGATGTCATGAAGGCAGAAAGGGATGCATGGATGGATACATTGGGAAAGGAAAAAAGAAACATACATTTAAATGATAAAGCATAAAATTTTCACATTACTACTGGGGTAGAGGGAGGTCCGCTTTTTTACCTGTTTGCTGATATCTCCATAATACATCTTAGATGCTTTGGCACTAACAATTACAC
Organism: Loris lydekkerianus; assembly: GCA_963574355.1. Taxonomy (NCBI): domain Eukaryota; kingdom Metazoa; phylum Chordata; class Mammalia; order Primates; family Lorisidae; genus Loris; species Loris lydekkerianus. The sequence goes on from CAUYPK010014609.1 coordinate 4,852, forward strand.
TAAAGAGCCAGAGTAGGATTTTAATGAAAAGCTTCTATTAAGATGAACTATACACAAATGTCCTAATGCTATAAATGGGTAAATGAGGTGAAAGCTATGTTGATTAGTATGATGTAAGCACTCCAATTTTTACAAATAATCAATGCATTGAAAATGGCATAAATGTATTTATAATTTAAGTACAAAATACTTAATAAAAAAATTCAAAAAAGATGAACTATAAATTAACAAACAAATGAAACCCCAAAACACTAAGGGCAGTCTGAGGGTAAAAGAGGGGTTGTTTTATGTATAAGAGTCCTCGGATTATTTTTATCTGCCTAAATAAGACAATTCTGGGCCTTATGAGTTGGCCTATTGCTCAAAGCTTCATTCATATCACCTTCCATAACTTTATACTTTTAGTTTAAGAATTGCATTACGTTGTATGCCAAATCCAGCTTTTGAGTACAGATAGACCTAGGTTCTGCTCTTCATTCAGTCACATAAAATATAGGATTCCAGGTTATTCAAGCATTCTAAAACTGCTTTCCTTTATAAGTAGAATGGGGCTAATTATGTAGTTAGTTCAGTGCTGCCTGGGGAATTCATCTCTAATACATATTAAGAGCTTAGTAAAGTATCTGTAACATAACAGATGTTGATGTTGAGGCATTTCTTTTCCTTCTTTCCCTTCTTTTCAATCCATTTCTGGACTTTGAGGTGCAAATATATGACTAAAAACTGGTTTAGAAATATGGCAAATGTCCCAGGTCCTAGGTCATAGAGGTTGAAAGGATAGAAGACATTTCAGAATTTTTCTAAGGGGCTATCTGTTGGGGTGTCTAAAACAGCCACACATGAACTAGACCAAGCTTAGGTGTGACATCACAGTCAAACATCCGACACAGTTGGAATTATTCAGGCTATTTTAACATTCTTATTTTAAACCTGTCTTCATTTATAAAGCCCTGGAGAATATGCAAGTATACAACACACTTTTACATGTAGTCTTAGATTTTCCAAATAAACTTGTGAAGATGATGCATCCAATAACTGTTTATATAGAGAATAATTGTTTCAACATGAGAAAGTACACAAAGACTGTGTGAGTAATAGAATGAATTCAGCCATTGAAGAGCAGGGATATGGTCTTATATAAATGCATTGTTAGGTAATTTTGTAGTGGGGCAAATAACACAGTACACTCACACAAACCTAAAAGGTATAGCTAACTACACAACCAGACTATATTTTATAGCCTGCTTCTTTTAGGCTATAAATCTGTGCAGAATGTTACTGTACTGAATACTGTAGGCAATTGGAACACAATGATATTTGTATGTCAAACATATCTTAACAGAATATGTAAGGTAAAAAATATAGTATAAAAGATAAAAAGGCACCCTTGTATAGAAACTTACAATTAATAAAGCCTACAGGCCCAGAAGTTGCTGTAGGTCAGTCAGCAAGTGGTGAATGAATATGGAAGTCTAGTATACTACTGTACACTAATATAGACTTTATAAACACTACATCAAGGTTATACTAAGTTTATTAAAAAATATTTCTTCAATAACAAATTGGCCTTAGATTACTGTAACTCTTTTACTTTATAGACTTTTCATTTTTTTCAACTTTTTAATCTTTATATTTCTTTCTTTTTTTCAATTAAATCATAGCTGTGTACATTAATGCAATCATGGGCACCATGCACTGGCTTTATATACAATTTGAAATATTTTCATCAAACTGGTTAATATAGCCTTCATTTTCTTAGTTATTGTGTTCAGACATTTATATTCTACATTTGGTAAGTTTCACATGTACCCTTCTAAGATGCACCGTAGGTGTGGTCCCTTCAATTTCCCTCCACTCACACACCTTTCCCCCTCCCTCCCCTCCCTTTCCCCTTTCCCCATCTTCTTAGGTTATAATTGGGTTATTGCTTTCATATGAAAGCTATAAATATAAATTAGTTTCATAGAAGGGCTGAGTACATTGGATACTTTTGCTAAGAAGAATATTTTCCAGCTCCATCCATGTAAACATGAAAGAGGTGAAGTCTCCATCTTTCTTTAAGGCTACATAATATTCCATATACCACAATTTATTAATCTATTCGTGGGTTGATGGGCACTTGGGCTTCTTCCATGATTTAGCAATTATGAATTATGCAGCAATAAACATTCTGGTACAAATAACTTTGTTATAATGTGATTTTTGGTCTTATGGATATTACCTAGTAGAGGAATTGTAGGATCAAATGGCAGGTCTATTTTCACATCTCTAACTTTTCTCCAAACATCTTTCCAAAATCAACATATTAGTTTGAATTCCCACCAGCAGTGTAGAAGTTTTCCCTTTTCTCAACATCCATGCCAACATTTATGGTTTTGGAATTTTGTGATTATGGGCTAATCTTACAAGAGTTAGATGATATGTCAAAGTAGTTTTGATTTGCATTTCTCTGATGATTAAGTATGATGAGCATTTTTTTATATGTCTGTAGGCTGTGCACCTGTCTTCTTCAGAGAAGTTTCTCTTCAACTCCCTTGCCCAGCCTGAGATGAGATCACTTGTTCTTTTCTTTCCTATACGTTTGAGTTCTCTGTGAATTCTGGTTATTAAAACTTTATCAAAGACATAACCTGCAAATATCTTCTCCCATTCTGAGGGCTCTCTGCTCACTTTACTTACTGTGTTCTTGGCTGTGCAGAAGCTTTTTAGTTTGATCAGGTCCCAGTAGTGTATTTTTGAAGCTGCTTCAAGTGCCTGGGGGTCCTTCTCATAAAATATTTGCCCAGGGCAATTCCTTCAAGAGTTTTCCCTGTACTTTCTTCTAATATTTTTATAGTTTCATGTCTGAAGTTTAAATATTTAATCCAGTGAGAGTCTATCTTAGTTAATGGTGAAAGGTGTGGGTCCAGTTTCAGTCTTCCACAGGTCTCCAGACAGTTCACCCAGCACCATTTGTTAAAGAGGAAATATTTTCACACCGAGTGTTTTTAATTGGCTTGTCAAAGATCAAATAATGGTAGGTAGCTGGGTTCATCTCTTGGTTCTCTATTCTGTTCCACACATCTACCTCTCTATCTTTGTGCCAGTACCATGTTGTTATGATCACTATGTGGTAGTCTGAGGTCTGGTAGCATGATTCTCCTGCTTTGTTTTTATTTTTGAGTAATGTCTTGGCTATTCGAGGTTTTTTGTGATTCCATATAAAACAATGTTGTTGTTTTTTTTTTTTTTTTCTAGATCTTTTAAGTATGACAGAGGAGCTTTAATAGGGATTGCATTAAAATTGTATATTGCTTTGGGTAGTATGGACATTTTAACAATGTTGATTCTTCCTAGCCATGAGTGTGATATGTTTTTTCATTTGTTAACATCTTCAGCTATTTCTTTTCTTAGAGTTTCATAGTTCTCTTTATGGAGATCTTTCGCGTCCTTTTTTAGGTGAACTCCCAAATATTTTATTTTCTTTGTCACTACTGTAAATGGAATAGAGTCCTCGATTGTTTTTTCAGCTTGACTATTGTTGGTATTTATAAAGGCTACCAATTTATGAGTGTTTATTTTGTAATCTGACACACTGCTGTATTCCTTGATCATGTCTAAGAGTTTTGTGGTAAAATCCCTGGTGTTTTCCAGATATATAATCATATCAACTGTGAAGAGTGAATGTTTGATCTCTTTCAACCCTATATGGATACCCTTGATCTCTTTTTCTTCCCTAATTGCAGTGGCTAAAACTTCCATTACAATGTTAAAGAGCAGTGGAGACAATGGGCAACCTTGCCTGATTCCTGATCTGAGGGAAATGATTTCAATATAACTCCATTCAATATGATATTGGCTGTAGGTTTGCTGTAGATGGCCTCTATAAATTTAAGAAATATCCCTTCTATGCCAGTTTTCTAAAGTGTTCTGATCATGAAGGGGTGCTGGATATTATCAAAAGTTTTTTCTGCATCAATTGAGAGAATCATATGATTTTTTTTTTATTTGTTTATGTGCTGAATTATATTTACAGATTTACATATATAGAACCAGGCTTGAGACCCTGGGATAAAACCCACTTGGTCACAGTGTAAAATTTGTTTGATGTGTTGCTGGATTCTGTTTGTTAGGATCTTGTTGAATATTTTTGCATCAATATTTATCAGTGATATTAGTCTATATTTTTCTTTTCTTGTTGGGTCTTTTTCTGATTTGGGGATCAAGGTGATGGTTGCTTCATAGAATGTGTTGGGTAGTATTTTTTCTTCTATATTTTAGAAAAGTTTGAGTAATATAGGTACTAGTTTCTCTTTAAAGGTTTGGTAGAATTCTGACGTGAAGCCATCTGGTCCCAGGCTATTCTTTTTAGGGATATTCTGTATAGTTGATGCTATTTCGGAACTTGATATAGGCCTATTTACATTTCCACTTGATTCTGGCTAAGTCTTAGAAGGTGGCGTGCTTCCATGTATTGGTTAATTTTCTGTAGATTTTCATATTTCTGAGAATAAAGTTTCTTGTAATATTCATTAATGATTTTTTGAATTTCTGAGGAGTCCATTATTATTCCATCTTTGCAATTTCTGATTGATGAAATTAGAGATTTTACTTTTTTTTAATTTTTTCCTGGTTTGGTTAGCCAAAGGTTTATCTATTTTATTGACCTTTTCAAAAAAATCAACTTTTTGATTTTTGATTTATAGATCTGTTGTATATAATTCTGTGTTGTTTTTTTTTTTCAATTTTATTTAATTCTGCTCTAATTTTGGTTATTTCTTTTTTTCTTCTGGGTTTGGTATTGGAATTTTCTTCCTTTTCCAGTTGTTTTAGATGTCCCATTAAGTTGTTAACTTTCTCTCTTTCTGTTCACTTGAGGAAGGCTTGCAGTCTATAAATGTCCCTCTTAGGACTGCCTTTTCAGTATCCCAGAGGTTCTTATAATTTGTGCCTTCATTATCATTTTGTTCAAAAAATTTGGTAATTTTCTTCTTAATCTCATCTATGACCCAGGTATTATTCAGTATAAGGTTATTTAGCTTCCATGTTTTTGTACTAGTATGCACAATTCTGTTGTTACTGAGTTCAACTTTTATTCCATGGTGGTCTGAGAAGATGCAAGCAATAATTTCTATTACTTTAAATTTGCTGAGGTTAGATTTGTGACCTTAGATGTGATTGATTTTGGAGTATGTTCCATGGGATGATGGAAAAAATGCATATTGAGTTTTTTTGGGGGGGATGAAATATTCTGTAGATGTCTCTTAAATCCAAATGTTGAGTGGTTAATTTTAAATCTAAAGTTTCTTTACTCAGCTTCTTATTGGAGGATCTATCCAACACTGCCAAAGGAATGTTAAAATCTCTGACTATTATGCAGCTGGAGGAAATCAAGTTACTCATGTCTGTTAGAGTTTGTCTTATAAATTGAGGTGTATTCTGGTTGGGTGCATAAATATTAATAACTGAAATCTCATCATATTGAGTATTACCCTTAACAAATATGAAGTGACCATTCTTATCCTTCCTTACTTTTTGGTTTAAAGCCTATCGTATTTGCAAATAAAATTGCAACACCTGCTTTTTTATGACTTCCATTTGCCTGAAATATAGATGACCATCCCTTCACCCTGATTCTATATTTATCTTTTAAGATAAGATTATATTCTTGTACACAGCAAATATCTGGCCTAAGTTTTTTTTTTTTTTTTTTTTTTTTTTATGCAGTCAGACAACCTGTGCCTCTTTAGAGGAAAATTTAAGCCATTCACATAATTGAGAATATTGATAAGCCTGGTAGAATTTTGGGTATTGAGTTTTTTGTAAGTCCAGTGGATGTTTTTAATCCTTTCACCACTGTGGAAGTTGTAGCTTGATCAAAAGTTCCTGAGTGAGTTTACTTTTGTGGTGGAGGATTGTGCTGGTCATTATGGAGGATAGTTATGAGACTATCCTAGACAGCTGGTTTAGTGATGGAAAATTTCTTCAACATGTGAATGTCATTAAAGTCTTTAATTTCTCCATCATAAATGAAACTCAAACTCAGTTTTGCTAGATACAGTTTCCTGGGTTGAAAGTTATTTTGTTTTAGGAGATTAAAAGTTGATTACCACCCTCTTCTGGCTTGAAAGTTTTCAGCAGAGAGATCTACAGTCATTCTAATATTCTTACCTTTGTAGGTTATGGTTTTCTTATGTCTGTCTGCTTTCAGGATTTTCTCTTTTATATTAACTTTAGTGAAGTTAATTATGATGTGCCTCGGTGATGTCTTATTCAGGTTGAGTCATGCTAGACTTCTGAAACTGTTATCTGAATTTCAGAATCTCTTGGCATATCTGGAAAGTTCTCTTTCATAATTTCATGAAGAAAAGCTTCTGTGCCTTGTGAAGCCATTTTGTCACCTTCAGGGATTCCTATGAGGCGAATATTAGTCTTCTTTGAATTATCCCAGAGTTCTCTGAGAGAATGATCTGTTTTTGCTCTCCATTTTTCTTCCTCTTTGAGAGTTTGGGAGCATTCGAAAGCTTTGTCTTCAATGTCATAAATCCTTTCTTCTGCTTGCTCCACTCTGTTACTGAGGGATTCTACTATATTTTTCAGGTCATTGAGGGCTGCAAATTCTTGTCTCAATGTGTCAAAATCTTTGGTGATTTTTGTTTTTGAATTTTATTAAATTCTTAAGACAACTTTTGAAATGCTCCTGGAATTTCTAATTCTAACTTTTCCTCTATTTTATTAATCTTGTTTGCAATCCAAATTCTGAATTTGTCTCAGCCATGTGTTTATGAATGGGATCTTCAGTTGTGTCTGCCATATCTTTCCTTGGGGGGATTGATCTATTCTGGTTATTCATGTTACCAGAGTTTTTCCACTGATTCTGACCCATGATTATTTTACACCATTTGACTAGATGAGCAGACAGAGAGAAGTTGGGTTGGGGGCTCCAAGAGTAGTGATTAACCAGCCCTTTGCCCAAAAGCTTGGACTAGTGTCTGTACCTTTTCCTCTAGAGCTTTGCCAAGGACCTGTACAGTACTACAGCTGGAGAAACTTGGGACCTGCTTGGTGTGGTGGGGCTAAGTGGCTCTGTTTTGTTTTCACCTGGTCTCTATCCTACCCTAGTGAATCAGTTACTCTGGGTTGAAGTCTCAGCTGTGGGGAAATACCAGAAGTTAAGTCACCCCTCCCCCTACAGGCAACAATTGGAAAAGGAAAATCAAACCTGCCCACAACCAGATACCCAGGGTGACACTTGGATAGTTCTCAGGTGATTGGCCCTGTTCAAGACATCCAAATAAATTGTCTCAATCAGCATCTGTCTCTGGTGGGGAGTTCAAAAGGTCTCCAGCAACTAGATAATGGTGGTCTGCTGGTAGCTAAGTATGACTCACTCCAGTACTATATGAGATCAGAAGGAACCACCCAGCAAATAAATTAGTCTGGGAAGGTTGATGCCTCCTTCCCCACCTTGCACCTCTATCACACTTAGTCACTGATAACCCTGCAGGGTTATGACCCAGTTCCCTCCAATGAGCAGATGATCCAGGGATTTGTGCCTGCCTGAGTCACAGGGAGATCTATGTCTCCTCAGTCAGGTTGCTGCTCTCTGCCACTATCTGGCAGGGGGAGGTGAGGCCTGACCACCTCAGGTGCTTAATGAAGGCTGGGGCAATTCACTCAGTTTCAGCCCTGCCCCTGATTGATGTTGCTGACAGAACAGAGCCACTTCACAGAATTTGTTTCTGCCCTGGCTATACTCCCCTGTGGATCAGATGCTGTTGGAGTTCACAGAAACTGCGACATTGCCCTTGTCTATGCCACTGCCTGGTCTTGACTGCTGTTTCAATTGGGTCAGGCCAGTTGTGCTCTGACTTAACTGTCAGTTCCAGCCTCTGCCTGGCCGATTTTGTCTCAAGCTATGATCCCCTGAGGGTCAGGTGTGTCTTGGGGTCAATAAAGCAGTCCTCTCGGTTAGCCCCACCCTGGGAATCTCCTGGCTCTGCACGTGCCTATTCTAGTCCCCACACTCTGCCCAGGCCGGTACCAGCACAGGCATATGCTTTACTCACAGGGCCTGCATTTCTGTCTCAGATTTGTTCCACCAGTGGCTGCCACCAGAGAAAATGCCCAACCTCTTCTGATTATCCAGAGAGATAGGTGGTGTGACTCTGGAATATCACCAGGGGTGTGAGCCCCATTGTTCCAGCCACGGCTGCTGCTCTGTGCCTCCTCAGGGCACTGCCGCTCCTGTATGGTTCTGTGCTGCAGAATCAGCACTGACCAGCAGCAGTCCATACCCTATGCACACCTCTCAAGAAAATACTCAAGAATCTCACTTCCATGGGGTACAGGCTTCCAGACCTCAGGGTGAGAGTGGAAGGAAATGGTGGGAGTTCAGAATTGCAAATAGAGAATATATACAGTTTTATACAGTTTTATGCCTGGCAGGAGAGTACCATGGCACCCTAGTAGGGGGAGTAGGTCTGGTCTTCAGAGGGGCTCTTCTGTGGGATAAAATGGGAGGACATCTGGACTCTGCTTTCTTACTTGTATTGAGTACTGTGAGCCCTTCTCATAGGTGAGGGGACTACCATCTGCTTGGTGATGGATTTTGTACCTTTTATTTGTATCCTTCAGATCGTGGCTTGCCTCAGCAGGGTTGATGTGCACTCTTCAACATTCTCTCTTGGCTCAACTCCAAACCATCAGCTTACTTGTTAAACTTCTGTCTCTTAACTCTCCTTCTGGATGGGAGCCTCTGTGGAAAGCTGGTTCCTGTCAGCCATCTTCCCTCTGCCTCTTATATTTCTTTCTTTATATTCTATTGCATAAGGTACAGAATCACCACAAACATGTGAATACATTTCATTATGATGTTATGTCAGTAAGCTGTAGGAATTTTTCAGCCCTATTACAATCTTATAGGATAATCATCATATATGGGTTTCATCATCATCAACTGAACTATTGTTATGCATCACATGTATTTTTTGTGTGTGTGCACTTGTGTGTGTATTCTCTCACAATAATGATGACAATGGCTGTGAAGGCATCAATGAAATATGAGAAACATGTAGTTACAACTTTTCCAACTGAGTCATAAAAGACATGCTTTCTTTCCCAAAATGAATAGTTTTATTTGTACAAACATAAACACAATCATTTAAATTTAGACTGTGATTTAAGTAGTCCATCTAGATTCTAGATAAGTCAATGGACACAAGTCATTTCTGAGCAATATAATTAGCAAAGTTCTATTTGCTAAAGGAATATATAATTAACTGAGTTTTTATATTCCCCAAAGTAAATGATCTACTGATGTGCATTTGTAATCTCTTCTTTCTCTTTAATTATTAAACAACACCACCTTAAACACAAATACGCTTTCACCTTCCTTTTTTAATCTTAGGTGTAATACATGATAAAGGTTGTGAAAAACGTATCCAAAAGGTAACCCAAACTAGACAAACTGTCAAAATTATGTTATTAATTTACTCTTATTGTGAATATACAGAAAAGCCTAAAGGTACTTGCATATATAACACTCAATATCAGATAATTGTGCCCCCAGTGTGTCAGCTATTTGCTACAATCCTTTGAACCCCCAGAGCAAACTGAATTTGCTATGTGGTATACTGATATCCATATAAAGACAATAGCTCAAGTTAGAACAGAAGGATTACCTAAACCAATAAAAAAACATTAATAATAATTTTGTAATATATACAGACATGTGTCTTTTTTTATTTTCAGTAATAACTAGAAGTTTTCCAGGTATAAATATTATATACTACTGAAGAATTATTTTTATGTATTTCATATTTTGTGTTGTCATGTTAACTTTAATTCTCTAATTGTCAATGGTATACAATGGATATTTGTATATTGAACTGAACAAAATAGAATAATGTTAAACAAACAAACAAAAAAGATGCTGAAGACTACTAACACACTTCATTGCTATGGTGTTATATAGTTTACTGAGTACATAGATATTGTGAACTAAAATAAAACCTTAAACCCTTTCCACTGAATAAAGCCCCTCTTAGCCAATTGGATGCCCTAAAACTTAATTGCTGGCCATGAAAAGGGAGGTCAGAGGGGCCTCATAAAATTCTCATTATTCTTGTAGATATTCTTTGTAATTCAGTAATAGGCCTAAACTTATGCAAGACAAACCTGTAGGTACTCAATTTATAGAACAAATAACTTGAGTCTGGGTTTATGGCCAGTGGGTTTTCTCTGATTTCCTTATCCGTTAAAGCATTCTAGGCTTTTAGACAAGGCTTCATTTCTTTAACCAATTACAAATCAAAAAGTCTTTAAAGTCAGCTATAGCCTACATGATCCCACTTTCAGATGTCCCTTCTTTTGGGGCCAAACCAATGTATTCCTTCCATGTATTGATTTACAACTTTATGCATAATTCCTCTTTTCCTGAAATGTATAAAACCAAACCAAACACAATAAGTCCACTTGCTCAGTCTTCTTGGATGTGATTCTGGGCCACAGAACTTATATTTGGCTCAAAATAATATTCTTAAGTTTTTTATTCAGAGTTTGGCTTATTTTCTTTTAAGTCTCACATCTGTTAATATGGCAAGCAGATGTGGGACTGAGAGAGAACTCAGGACCACTTGAAGGAGTAGCCTGAACTTGGTGCCAGGTACTAGCATAATCCTCTTTTGCCCTCCTGACTTCAAGGTTCTTTGTAAAACTGGTAAGTCCTCCTGAGCAATGAAACTAATGTTTTTGATTTATGGACCTGGTTTATTCTAACCTGTTGGTTCTTTTCCTATTAGGTTTTTTTGTTTTGGATCCTAATTTTGATTTAGAGGTCCTAATTTTGATTGATTTATTTATTTTTATTATTTATTTATTTTTTTTTTATTAAATCATAGCTATGTACATTGGTATGATCATGAGGCATCATACACTAGTTTCATAGACCGGTTGACACATTTATATCACACTGGTTAACATAGCCTTCCTGGCAATTTCACGGTTATTGTGTTGAGACATTTACATTCTACATTTACTAAGTTTCACATATACCATTGTAAGATGCACCACAAATGTATTCTCACCAATCCCCCTCCTTCCACCCACCTCCCAACTCCCTCCCTTCCCTTTCCCCCTTCCCCCTATTCCTAGGTTGCAAATGGGTTACAGCATTCATGTGAAAACCCTAAATTAGTTTCATAGTAGGGGTGAGTACATTAGATACTTTTTCTTCCATTCTTGGGATACTTTACTAAGAAGAATATGTTCCAGCTCCATCCATGTAAACACAAAGGAGGTAAAGTCTCCCTCTTTCTTTAAGGCTGCATAATATTCAACATTTTCTGTTTTTAGAAGAGAAAGAGTCTCACTCTTGCTCAGGCTGGTCTCATCCTGAGCTCAAGCAGTCCACTGGTCATGGCCTCTCCGAGTACAAGGATTCTATAGATGTGAACCACCCACCATGCCAGGCCAAGTTCAAATATTTTGAACGAAGGCAGTTTACCAAATTCTCAGCCCTCAGATAGGATCAGCAATTAATTATTGCTTTGACTTGCATTTCAGTTAGGATGGTGTCTGGCAGGGCATCTGGGACATAGCTAAAAATTTCTCTATGCGAGAGAATTACAAAAACAAAAAAGTAGTATAAACACTTTCTTTCCCTTTCATTACAATAACCCTACTATTGCTCAAAACATTTGAAAACTTCTGCCACTGCCTGTAACGTATTATAAAAACCTCCCTTTTCTATTAATTTCCTTTGCAGTACCTCCTGTGTCCCCGGACAGCTTGATCGAAATCTCAAGGTTAGAGCAAAGCTATGTTAACAACAAAAACCCAGAAGCAGAGAAGGACAGCTAGTTTTGTGGCAGAGCCAGAAGGGCTGTGGGGTGATGCTTGTAGTAAACCCCAGGACGTAGGTGGACTGATGTACCTTACACGTGTGCTGCTACCTGCTGACAGGGTGGCGACTGTGTGTGGTCAGCTGAATGGCAAAAATACACAAGATCACATGTGGAACTGTCCAGTGTCCAGAGGGCTGCTGTGCTCAGCACGTTCCCTGACACGCATCCCACATGCCTGATACTGAATGAACAAAGCTGACTGGCCCGCAAGGCTGTTATTTACATGTAACCTTGCAACTGTTGATGATACAGTTTAGCATTTAATAAAAATAAGTTAATTGTTTCCATATAAGCATAGCCTGAGTTTTAGACATAGTGTGGAAATAAATCAGAAAATTAATAGTTATTTAGTGGTATAAAAATAAAATTTCTGACAATAAAACTCTTGGTATAGTCATAATTACTGGTTTTTTATATTAATTTATAAAATTGTGAGGATAGGGGACAGGCCAGAGAAATAGGCAGTAGTCTTCCTCAGAGTCCTTTTAGAACAGAAGGAGAAAGCTCCTATATTCTACGTGGTGTATTTGTTTCCATAGTAATTTCGCTATTGGAAAGATACAGATCATTTTTTAATTGGTTGCCTTTCATATATAAATACTTACAGCATAATTCTGTTTATGTTCTGAACTCTTGACTACAATTATATGTTTGAATTATTGAAATTAAATTTTATAAATGCCAGTAGATTGATAAATGGATAATGTTTTCTTTTATATTTTCACTGTAAAGTAGATTACAGAAACAAAATGCTTATGTATAAAACAAAATGCTTCATCAAATTTTCAAGCCTTTGTCAAAATAAATCTTTGCTGACCCATTTTTTTCTCGAATATAAAGATGAGAAACTATAGTAATCCAGTAATATGATGTACTGGACTGTGATATGGAAGATGTGATATTTATGCATTGAAAAAATATCCTTAATCATATCCCCTTTTAGAAAAAAGGCTCTCCAGTTTAAAAAGTTAAATTATGCTTTTTAAATGTGGTTCCATTATTATTCTGACTACTATTACATAATACATTACAAAGATAAAATTGTGTTCATTTCCTCTCCAATACTTCTGTAATACATTTGGTTTAACTGATTTGAAGAAAGAATTAATAGCACCTAGATATCCATAGAGAAAATGTTGAAGTTTAGGTCTCCTGTGCAAAACCTGTACTTCCCACACAACTGTGTTGATATTATTTAAAATCATTTCCCTTAATTGAAACAACAAGTTTAAAACTTAAGTCTTTTTTACAAAGTGTTCATGTAATTCCGCAAACAATATATAAGAAATACTGCATAATTGGAAAATTAACTCTTGATGGTAAATTGAAATGGGAATTAAAAAATTATGTGGACTTTCTGCATTAGAATTTTACTACAAAATTGTTCCAATTCATTGGTTAGTTTCTTAAATACATTATAATGCTTTAAAGCAGGGTTGTCCAACTTATGGCCTGCCAGGATGCAGGCTGATTTTATGAAGTCTTTTTTTTTTTCTTGCTTATCTGTGGTGTCAGATATCATGGAAGGTAAGGGAGGACCTTTTCTTTTTTTTTTGTAATCAGCTTTTTTTAGTGTTTGTGCATTTTAGCACAATTGAAAACAACTCTTATTTTTCAAGTACCTGGCAAAGAAAATATAAGGTTGGACACCCTTGCTTTAACATAGAGATGATTCTCTTAAAGCTTGTGTTCAAATACGATTTCTCAGCAAGAAAACACAGGCTATGTGCAGCACTAATGATTACATAAGTAGACAGGGAAATCAAGAAAAGAATGCATTTCTGCTGATCTATCGTCAATGGTGCCTTCTGCAAATGTTCACAACACATTTTATTCCTGACAAAAGACAAAGCTCTTCTAATCATCATGGCCAAGGCAAATGTAAAAGCCTCAGAACTGAACTTGAAAATGGACAGTGTGTATCATTTCAAAAACTTTAGGACACAAAATATTTGAAAATGTTTATTAGCAATTGTGACATTACCTTTATTTTATTACTGGTTCTACAAATAACTGAATTATCCTCAAGCATTATAAAAGAATTTTTTTTTTTTTATTATTAAATCATAGCTGTGTACTTTAATGCGATCATGGGGCACCATACACTGGTTTTATAGACCATTTGACACATTTTCATCACACTGGTTAACATAGCCTTCCTGGCATTTTCTTATTGTGTTAAGACATTTATATTCTACATTTACTAAGTTTCACATGTACCCTTGTAAGATGCACTGCAGGTGTAATCCCACCAATCATCCTCCCTCCATCCATCCTCCCCCTTCCCTTCCCTCCTGCTCCCCCTTCCCAGAGGTTACTCAACAGAAGGAGACTTTCCCAAATATTA
>CAUYPK010014611.1:0-29623 GCA_963574355.1 Loris lydekkerianus
CAATGTGCCCTATTTAAAGTGGTAAAACAGGGCAGCGCCTGTGGCTCAGTGAGTAGGGCGCTGGCCGCATATACTAAGGGTGGCGGGTTCAAACCCAGCCCCGGCCAAAAAATGGAAAAGAAGAAAAATATTAAATAAATAATAAATAAATAGGCTGGGGGTGGGGGTGGGGGGCATCGAACCTCAAGGAACAGATTTAAGGGAGCCAGATTTTAGCCAAAAGTAGAGAGCTAACATACACTGCACCAAACACAAAAGCTACTAGACATGACTGGATAAATTATGCAGAGGGATTTCTGGATTTCTTTCAAGTAATTAAGTTTCGATTTCTTGCATTTATTTTAGTTCCAGGAAGCGCAAGGCGCCGTGGATTGCAAAAGTGTTCATTGATTGTTCCAATGCTTTAAGTTTTGATTTCGTGACTAGACTTAACTTTGAGAAGTAAATACACGGACCAAGGAAGTTCACTGTGAGGAACAATAACAGCTTCTCTGGGGCAAGTCCACACCGGGCTGCCTGCCGGTGAACAGAACGCGGAGGTCTGCCCCCCATTCCTGGGGGAACGTGGCAAGAGGAGGGGAGAAGGTAGCTTGAGTCTGAGGGAGCGCGCATGAGTGTTAGCACGTGGGTGTCTGCGTGTGTCCGCGCGTCTGTGTGCCTGTGTGTGTGTCCGTGCGCGCAAGCCCGTGCGTAAACGTGTGAATTCACGCCCCTGATCTCTGCAGAGTGAAGAGTTGGAGCCTAGGACTTGAGTCCTTCTCTGCGGCAGATTTTAGTTTCTTAGCGCAGGTTGTGTTGGCTTTAAAGGTTAGTCAACGCTGGTAGGTCCAATCAGCGGTCGCCACAAGAGGGTTCCTGACCATACTCCGCCTGGGCAAACTCATCGGGGTATCAGAGAGCGTCCAGGAGCCTTAAAGGCATCTGCAGGGCTGGGACTTAATGCGTCCAGTGTCTGTCTCCCTTCTCCTAGTCGGTTTTCCTTGAAAGCGAGCTCTGCTCTCTTCCCTCTTTTAAGAAAAGAAGGAATGGTCGCATGTTTTTCTGTCTGCAGGCCCTTGGTCCAGCTGCAGGTCTCCGGCAACTCCTAGAGCTTGCCCTCTGGAGCGCGCTTTCCTTTTGTTCCCCGACCCCCTTAGCCCTGCTCGGCCTTGAAGGGAGGGAGAAAGGTTGTAAGCCTACACTTTCGAATTTGTCTAGAAGAATTTGGAAACTGCTGGACACAGACATTTCTGGAGACACTCGTTAACTGTTTGCTTTGGAAGGTTGGGAGTGAGAGTTAGCCAAAGGAGGAGGCTATTGCCCTGGGGGCACAAGGGGTGTCTGACATCTTTTAGCAAAAGAGGGGCTCCTTCTAGGCACTGGGACTTGGAGCTCAGGTGCTGTTGGAGAGAGAAAGTTAGAGACAAGCAAGGGAAATGGACGTACTCAGAAAAGGAAAGCTGTTGGAGCAAAATGCTTCCACAACCCCCGTCTCCACACTTAAATCCAGCAGTGCTCTCTTGCACCTGAACTTTGCAAGCCAGATTCCCAGGAGCTCTCAGAACTGTTTCAGGGACAGTTCCCTCCTCACTCTCTTTTTTCTTCTCTGCTACAGCAGAGGTCACTGAGGAGTTTAACCCTCCTCTACTCTTCTGCCTCAAGCCACGGAGTCCAGAGCGAGCTCAGGGAGATCATCTCTATTCAGAATGGGAAGCAGATGAGCTGATCTTGAAATCCCAATAATGCCAAACGTGGGTTGGGACATTTGTCCTTTCTGTCTTTCCTCCACCAACCCTTGCCTTCCCAAGATGGAAATGGTGAGCGAATAGGACCAGGTCTGCCTTTTAAGAAATCTTTGTGGTAGTCCTATTCAATTGTTAGAAATACAAAGAAATCACATTGCCCTTAATAGATTAAAATTTAATAAACCACATTAGGTCCGGTAAAATATGAATGCACTACTTAAAATTTTAATAGTAAATTAGGGCCCAGATACAAGGAGGAGACAGTGATTTCTCCCCTCGGGATCGCTCCGGGGCGCGGGCAGGTTTCCGGGTGGAGGTGGAGGGAGCCTCCTTCGGGACCTCGCAGCCTGGAAGTCCAGGTGGAACCCCCAGCTACTCCGCCGTACCCTGGGGAGGCTGTTCACCTCTGTCCGCATCTGCCAGCGGACAGACAGAAGCTATTATCAAACAAAGAGGCTTGAGGAGAAGAAAGGAGCGCCTCCTGCAGTCACCGAGTTGAAGCATTTTCCATCTCACTGCTTTTGAAAAGTCTGGGTCTCTGTTTTCCGTTTACCAGGCTGGGTCCGGAGTTGTGAGGAGGCACAAGTGTGGACGGGGCGTGGGCAGAGACCACCACGTAGAGGTCATAAGAAGCAGATTTCGGATTTGGGCCATTTGCTTCCTCTCCTTGGGTTTATTGCCAAATGAAAAGTTGGCAGAAGACCCAAGGGGTGTTTGGCCCCTGCTAACTCCGGGGCTGTGGTCTTTTCTTCTCATAGATCCCTTTCCACACTCCCTGGAGCACTCTGCATCAATGTCTGGGGCAAACCCGAAAAGGGTTTTTATCGCTATCACTCCAATGGTGTTGGCATCCTGAAAAGAGAAGCTGTAAGATTTCAGGTCTTGGTGATGAAGGAACGATGGCTTTTTCCCTATAATGCAACACAATCACTGTTGTTCATTTTTCACTTTGAGTGGGAAAAGGAAAAATCTAACTCTGTGACTTGACTTTTAAAAAATGTATGTGTTTCCTAGAAGAAAAGCAGGTAAACTCTTGAATTACTCTACAACCACATACTAATTCACCTTAACTTGATAATCAGAAAACAAAGGGCTTTCTTCCCCATTCCAATCTGGAACTCCCATGTCACTGGCAAATATTATTATTTAATTATATTAAAATGAATTCAATAATATATGGACTTTAGTTATCAGGAAAAATTCTCATGGGAGTTTTTTTTGCTTAAAATACTTTTAGTTAATAAAATTCATATCAAACAAAGTTTGTCCAGTCATTTCAACAGTGCCCTCTCTATTTCGTGAATTTATTATACTACCTTATTTACCATATGAAGTGGTGACAAGTGTTTAGCATTTTGGAGATCAGTTGTCAGTTGCTATTAAAATCAAGATTAATTCATATTAACGATATGCATTTCTCAATACTCCCAGGTGACAACATACATTAAAACAACTATTGCAAGTAATTAAGCTCAATGAAGGGGGGAGGGGACAGAGAGAGGTTCAAAACATCCCAAATATTTGATTTTGCAATTCAAGTTCAGCAGACTGTTGCCACAATAATGCTTGGGAAACTCCTCAGGGTTGCCTCTTACTTTACATCTAATTAGGCACCTAATGAAAGAGAAGAATTTTTTCCCCATGTGGTTTTTCTCCTTGATATTCTTGTGCCTTTATTTAAACGCATAGACATGCTATTTAGGAATTGTAATACCCAAAAGTTTCTGCTATGATTCACTTGCTCTAATAATCTGAGGGAACTAGGTGATATTTGTCTTCCAGTTGTTCCTTTCCTTCATCCACACTCCGGCCCCTTGGCCCTTACACAGGACTGATGGAAACACACCCCAAATATTTTAACAGATTTTTATTAAGCTTTAAAGATGCTCAACAGTTAATACTAATTAGGACCATCTAAAGCCTTTTGAAGATTAAGCAAATTGGACAACCCTTGTTAATTAGAACATAATTTGAAGTTTGAAATTATATCACTGATGAAGTAGTCTAATTAGTATGACGATATGTTAATGGACCAGTGAGACACAGCGCAGCGGAGTTTGGCATGAACCTCTCTAAGGCGTGCACGAAAATCCTCCCTCTTATACCGACATTAATAAAAGATTTCTATAGACTTCAGCCTTTCCACGATGACATAGAATTTATAGTACACACAACGCATTAGTCCATAGTACTGCTCAATTTTTTCACTATTATGAAAACTAATAAATTCGTCAAGCTGAATTAAGCATACAAATCAGATGAGGCATAGCAGATTACACAGTGAAGCGCGTTGTCTCCCGAGCCTAAATGAAATTTCAATCTAATAATTCCTTCCTGGCCCAGTCATAATTTGTTTAGAGATGTTGTTCTACTTCTTTCAAAGCGCTATTCGCACTATAATTAAATGATACTCAAGCTTTTAACTTTGATTTATTTCATTTCTCGAAGCTTGAGACAGAGCTGTGCAATGTCATTTTTTTCTGTTTCCTTGAAAATTACCCTGGCTGTTGTTGAAGTAGATATTAAACACCTAAGCACTTAACTCCAACCGTCTGGCACAAGTCACATTCATTTGTGCCAGCATCTCCCTCTCCCTGTCCCATGTCCAGACGTCCCCCAGCTCCCACTCGGAAACACTGCTCGCTGGAATCCCCTTCGGCTGCTATTTATTATTTTCCTCCACTCAGGGGAAGAGAGAGGCAAGTCGGATGAGAGTATCGAGTGTGGAAGGGAAGCCGGAGGGGGTTAAGAACCATGGACAGAACCCGTCGCGCGTTCTTTGCTGCTGTCTTCCCAACACTGCAGCGACTCCTGAGGAAAGTGCTCCCAACTTGAACCCGCCATCCCTTCCAGCTGAGGTCGGGGGGTGGACAGGAGGTCCCCTACTTGCTGTCGCCGCCGTCTCGGGGCTTCCGGGCTCTGACCACCCGAGGGTCCCCCTTTTCCACGCTTCTTTCCACTGTTTTTGTCTTAGCGAGCGCCAGCGCCTCTCCGGCCTGCCGCCTGCTCTCGCACCTGCTCGCCTTCCCCAGGCGCCCAGTGCCTGCACCTGCTCCCGTCACCCCGTCCGATAGGGCCACCCGCCCGTTTCTACGTCCGGGTCTCTTCTGCACCCCGCTCTTTCCACGCTCTGGGGAGGTGACAGCAGCCCCCAACATCGCGGGAAGTAGAGAAAAGACAGAAGCGAGCAGAAGGCGAGGTGTTTACGCATGGGTGTGTATGTAGGAGAGGTTGTCTCCTTTTGCAACTGGAACTAAGAGCGTGTGTCCACTTCTAGGGAAACTGGTCCGCATTGGGACAAAAGTACGAGCAAAGTGTCAGCTAAAAATAGGCTCTTTCCACACCAAGCAGCAGTAGAAATGAAGATAAGTGGGGCTTGTGCCAGCCCTCGAGGATGTGTGTGTGTGTGTTGGGGTGGGGGCTGGTAGTCGGCGGCACATGCGTTCTGTCATTTCTGGCCTTCCCTCTCGGTCAGTTGCCCCTGTCCCTTTGTGGCTAATGAAGAATAATAAATCCAGTGACAAGGTTTGCCAGTGGATCCTCCCAAGACTCAACTCACACTGTACTGGATACAGGGAGGAGGAGGAGGAAGATCCGAGGAAGAGAAAAGGGGGGCAAGAGAAGAGTGCGTAAGTGTGTGTGTGTGTGTGTGTGTGTGTGTGTGTGTGCGCGCGCGCGCGCGCGCTCGCCTGTGTTTGTGGGGAGAGACTCGGGGGTGGGGGCAGTCGCATGCGCACAGGCGACCTGAGCTGGCTCCGCTGCTGTCCAATCCGCTGAAAGCTGCGAGAAATCGAGTTAGAGAAAGCCCTGCAGCCCCACCGACCCCATGTCTCTTCGGCACCAGGCACCCGCCGGTCCGAGGGGTCTCAGAGCTGAGCGCCGACCTCGGCGCGCGCCAGAGTGGGAGCTCCAAGGAGCGCGGGGGACTGGGTTGGCTCCAGCCTCTGTGTCCTCAGTGGTGGCCGAAAGCCTGGGATCAGGGTCAACTGACCTGAAAGTAGGGGAGGGCCAAGTGGGGGCGGAATCCTGGAACTTAGTGGTAAGCAGGAGGCGGGGGAGGAGGCAGCCAGGTAAGAGGCGTTCGGCGCAGTGCAGAGAAAAGCCCACCAAAGGCTGCTGTGGGCCACAACTTTATTTGGGAGTTTCTTTTCCCGGTGAAGCAGAGACCGGGCGGCAGGAACGCGAGAGGTTTAAGGCTGGTGCTTAGGTAGGTTGTCACTGCCTGACAACCGTAGCACAGACCTGGCCAGCTGGGTGGGGTCGAGCCGGGGCGCGACTGTAAGTGAAGCCGCGGGGGCTCAGCGAAGGGCGGCGGCAACTAACCGCGGGTGGGGGCAGAAGGGGAGGCGGAGAGAGCCGGGGAGAGCGGGAGGCGAGTGCTGCAAGAGCCGAAAGGACCCGCCGAGGGGGAGCAAAGAAAGGGCAGGGGCAACTCCAAAAAACTAGCAGGAGCCAGCCCTTCCTGGCAGGGGAGGGCTGAGGCTCGCGGGAGAGACGCAGGGCGGGGGGCCGCGGGGGTAGGCGCGGGGAGAGGGGGTTATAACTCCGCGGCCGTGAGGAGCAGGGCCAGTTTTGGGCGCTGAGGTCTGCAGCCCGCGCGGAGCAGAGCCCGGCATCTGCTCACACTGCCACGGAGGCGGCGGAGGACCACGTAGCCTGGACAAGGCATAAAGAGCCGAGGGCTGCGGCGGGTGAGCTCAAGTTTCTAGGACTCTTCCCAGCTCCGGCTGCAAACTTCTCGGGAGGGTCCCGGCAGCCCAGGCCAGTCAGCGTTCTGCGGAGTAGCGCCCGGCGGCGGGAAGATGATGATGATGTCGCTGAACAGCAAGCAGGCATTCAGCATGCCGCACGGCGGCAGCCTGCACGTGGAGCCTAAGTACTCCGCACTGCACAGCGCCTCGCCCGGCTCCTCTGCGCCCGCGCCGCCCACGGCCAGCTCCCCCAGCAGCTCAAGTAATGCTGGTGGCGGTGGCGGCGGCGGAGGCGGCGGAGGCCGGAGCAGCAGCTCTAGCAGCAGTGGCAGCAGCGGCAGTGGCGGCGGGGGCTCGGAGGCGATGCGGAGAGCCTGTCTTCCAACCCCACCGGTGAGTATTTCTGCATAATCACCGCTTAAAGGCACATTTTGACAGCCCCCTTTATCTGCTTGATGTTTTTTTCATGTCTGCACAGCAAATCACCCCACACCCCCAACCAATTTTCCCCCTCTCTCTCTCTTAAGTATTCAGCGGGTCTTGCCTTTCATATTAATTTTTATGACCTGGGATGCTGCTCGTGCGCGTGTTGTGTTGTGTTGTGTCTGCAGGCTGCACTTTCCTCCTCCTGCTCTCTCCGCTTCTTTCTGTGGCTTCCCTCTTCTTCTCTGCACCTCCGATTTTCAGGATCTTTATTATTACTGTTGTTGTTATTATTATTATTTTAACGTTCTGGGAATGTTGTAGGCGCAGCGGCCGTTCGAGCCCTGGGCCGGGCCTTGCGGAGAGCGCGCGCACAATTCCCTATTGAGCGTAATGTGTGCCTTCTACTTGCAATTGCAGAGCAATATATTCGGCGGGCTGGATGAGAGTTTGCTGGCCCGCGCCGAGGCTCTGGCGGCGGTGGACATCGTCTCCCAGAGCAAGAGCCACCACCACCATCCGCCCCACCACAGCCCCTTCAAGCCAGACGCCACCTACCACACCATGAACACCATCCCGTGCACTTCGGCCGCCTCCTCCTCCTCCGTGCCCATCTCGCACCCGTCTGCGCTGGCGGGCACGCACCACCACCATCACCATCATCACCACCATCACCACCAGTCGCACCAGGCGCTGGAGGGCGAGCTGCTGGAGCACCTGAGTCCCGGGCTGGCGCTAGGCGCCATGGCGGGCCCCGACGGCGCCGTGGTGTCCACGCCGGCTCACGCGCCGCACATGGCCACGATGAACCCCATGCACCAAGCAGCGCTCAGCATGGCCCACGCGCACGGGCTGCCCTCGCACATGGGCTGCATGAGCGACGTGGACGCCGACCCGCGGGACCTGGAGGCTTTCGCCGAGCGCTTCAAGCAGCGACGCATCAAGCTGGGGGTGACCCAGGCAGACGTGGGCTCTGCGCTGGCTAACCTCAAGATCCCTGGCGTGGGATCGCTTAGCCAGAGCACCATCTGCAGATTTGAGTCCCTCACGCTGTCGCACAACAACATGATAGCGCTCAAACCCATCCTGCAGGCGTGGCTGGAGGAGGCCGAGAAGTCCCACCGCGAGAAGCTTACCAAACCCGAGCTCTTCAACGGAGCTGAGAAGAAGCGCAAGCGCACGTCCATCGCGGCGCCGGAGAAGCGCTCGCTGGAAGCGTACTTTGCCATCCAGCCACGGCCCTCGTCCGAGAAGATCGCCGCCATAGCCGAGAAGCTGGACCTTAAGAAAAATGTGGTGCGCGTCTGGTTCTGCAACCAGAGGCAGAAACAGAAAAGAATGAAATATTCCGCCGGCATTTAGGAGCCCTTTCGCCCTCCAGGGACGGGCCCTCCTCGTCCCCTTCCCCCCCCCCCCTCCTCTCTCCTGCCTCTTTCCACTTTTGGCCACCAGAAACAATTCCGGTAAATGTGAATCCAGACAAATTGAGAATCCAAGAGGGAGCGAGAGAACGAGCAGCTGAGCCCAAGCCGGTAAGAATGTGAAACGGTTTCTCAAAGGAAAGAAAAACAAAAGATGGGATTTTTCAGTTGTAGCAAAGTTGTCCCCTTTTATCCCCACCTCGGCTTCGGCTTCTTCAGAGGAAGTGTGGCTGTTTGCGGGAAGGCAGGCGAGACAGCCTTTAAAAGTCCACAGAATGATCAAGTAAGATTTGTTTTTATTCTTACAGACATCACCATTATTCAAGTTTAAAAGTACACTTTGCAGCTATTTTTCAGAAATAGAAATTGATTTAGGACTAAAACTTTAAACTAGAGTTGATGCTTAATGTGATAGAGACATCTCTAAAGTATTTTGAATTAAAAAAAAAAGATGGCAGATTTTCTGCATTTACACTGTATAATATATATATATTTTTATTGTGGTTCTTACCTCCCCCCCTTTTCCTGCTCTGAAGTGTTAATGCTTAAGAAAGGAGTTACGCCTGCTGTGTACACTGATCTTGAAAGCTATTATTAGATTATTGCAGAACAACCCTCTGTAAATTATTAATTTATCTCTCTAGCAACTTAATTTTGTGCACATTCTAATTAATTAAACTTCTTTAGTCTAACGAAGGGGGAAACGTATAGCTAGTGATGTTCAAAAAATTTTGTTTGATGAGTTTACTGAATTTTTACAGCTTTCCTCTTATACTGTGTTCCTTTTGGCTCATTTGTATATTCTCACTTTGAATGAAGATTGTTTTGCTTTGTTTTTTACTGGTAGTGTTCTGATTTGTGAGTCCACACACTCAGTAATGGATGTCTTAATCGTGGAGACCTGATTCACTGTCCAAAGTATTGTTTACTTTGTTACATATTTAATGGGGATTCCCACACTGTCCCCTCATGAGCTCTCTTACCCTTACACACACACACACACACACACGCGCGCACACACACACACACACACACTTGTGACAGAAGAGAAGAAGCAATTGGAAACATGAATGATGCATCATTTTCTAGCTTTAGTGGCAAATGCACCACTTGGTTTTTGCCCTTCCAGATTTTAAGATTTCACCAAGGTATTTCAATTTTCCAGGTTTCAATTGCTTTGTTAGCTACATCTTAATATTTATAGGAATCTGTCAGTTTTTCCTTTTGGAGGTTTGTTGTAGAAAAACTAATTTGAACTATAAGAAAGACAGTGCACTGCTTGTAAATTCACATTGTTTGGAAGAATTCTTTTGGAACAACAAAAATAGGTACTTGATGGCTGGTACCTTATCTACTGTAAATATTTCATTCAAAATGATGCACATATAGATATATTCTTACAAAATTTGCTGTATTGCTGTTCCATTTGAGGTTCTCCAAAGTCTTGAGTTCTGTATATGACCTGGTTTCATGTTTTTGTTAATAGATGGTTTATTTCCTATAGTAATGTATTATGTTATTTTTGGTGTTGTTTGATTGTCTTACATTGAAGAGATAATTTTAATGTTTTATTGGCAAAGTATGCTGCTTTTTCATTGAAATATGCTATTAAAATTAAATGTCTTTTAAAACGTGATGCTGCTTTAATCATTTATGTGGGAATTATTTTGGTGGGTGATTTTTTAAAAGATGAAAGTCCATTTTGATAGTTTATCAAAGAGTGGTTATTGTCAAAGTATGTCTTAGAGTTAGTAAGAGATGTTTCTCTGGTAAAGTATGAAAAAGCAAATTTTTAAAAACAGCCTTTTTTTTGATGAGTGAGAGCTCATCTCATTTCACAGGGCTTTGCTTTTCTGCCCAGAAGAAATTGTGATATTAGATTCCAAATATCTCCCTTGAAGTTTTTTTCTCCAGACATGTAATGATTCTGCAAAGAGAATTTTTATAGGCAAAGATATCAGATAGAAGCAATTTTACACATTCTATCTTATCTCCCATGGGCAAAAGTAAGAAAGGAATTTAGTTCACTTTTCAGCAGCATTAGCAGACTGGGTGTGACAAAACCAAGGCCTGGTTAGGGGAGTAGGGCACTTTGATTGAGGCCCAGAACCTAGCCCGCCATATTTCTCAGTTTAGTTACCACTCCTGGACAGCAAGGGCCACAGACAGAGCAGAAAGCACCTGTGATTCTGGCTTAGGAAGTAAGGTTTGTGTTTTCTCCCTCTTTCTTTCTCTCCCTTTGCTTTCCCCTCAACTTCTATCTCTCTACTTCCTATGACCTCTAAGAAAACTCACATTGTTGCAATAAATGGAATTAGGCTGGAAGAAATCCTGTGTGGTTGTTTCCAACTTATGTGAAACTTGCCCTGACACCAGAGTTGGTGGAAGTCTGCCCAGCACTGGTCTGGTACTGGCATAAGGCAATTCTGTCCATTTGACATAGACATTCCTTTTTCTGATCCTAATTTAAAGACATCTCCCCACTCATATTAATAATTTTCAGACTCCCTATGATAATTGAGCAACATAGCAGTACTAGGTTTTCAAAGCTCCCTACTCCCAGTAAATCTCTGGTTTAAATATTTGTGCTATTAATATCTCATACTATTAATCAGTATGAGAAAATAATACTAATCCATAGATCAAACAAGAGAAAGGAAACTTGTTATCTTCCAGGAATAATTCCGCTATGTTGAACTGTGACCTTTTTTATAGGCAACTGTCTTTGGTGGTTTCTTATTTTGGATACAAAGTTAGGAAACATTCCCTAAGTCCTTGAAAATTGTTACAGTGGCTCAAGGGGGAATTACAAGTTGTTAGAAAACTCATCATAATTTCTAGGTAACTAAAAAAGTTGTGAAAGTTAAGTGGATAGTGGTAAAGGGAATGTCTTTTCTATTATTGAAATAAGGAAGACATCTGAGTAAACAATATCCAGTTAGAATGTCTATTTAAAAAATAATTAAATACATTGCATAGATGCCTCTGAAAACATTGAAACTTGTAGGGATTTAAAAGAAAGAATTGTGAAGTTAGGTATGATAATATTGATGGGTTAATTTTGTTCCTATGTTTTGGAAGCTGGAAGCTTCTTCTTCCATTTCTTTCCCTATTCTTAGATTCAGTTTTCCTGAAAGTCTTTTCAAACAGCCAGTCTCCAATCTCACTATTCTGTGTACCGATTTCAGCACCATGGATAGCAACCACAGGACTCCCCACTACTCCAACATAACCTTAACCAAGCAGTTTCTAGCTAGCTAGACAATTTTCACTTTCTGACTTCTTACTTTTTCCAGAGTAGAGGAAATGAATAAAATTGTTTGAATGTATAACAAATGAGGCTTTCTGATCTAGTATAAAATTATCTTCAACAAATAACATCATTCCCTTCTCATAAGTGGACTTTTATTGAAGAGGGTAGTGTATGTGTGTTAAGAGAAAGGGGAATTAAGTGGGAAGGAAGTAGGACAGATGTGTTTACATATTATTTCTACAAATATGGAATTTTTACGACAGAAATAATGTAAGAGTATTAGAAATTGAGAAATATATTGAACAGAAATAACATGGTTTACTCATTTTAATACATTTTGAAGTACATGATAGCTTCCACATATACATGCATTCCTAATATTTCTGCAAGGAAAGTGATCCAACAACAACTATATATTTACATCCACATTTGAGAGTAAAGGCCTATCTTTTCTTCTAATTCACCAAGGTTCTATGTTTCTTGTGTTCTTGGACTTTTAAAACTGTATTACATTTTAAGTTCATCTTCTACTGTGTTATTACAAGGGTAAAAAAAAACTGCCTTGCCTACAAGATGGAAATGTTTTCATTCTTAGAGATTGCTTTAAGGTGTGTTTTATGGGGAAAGCAAAATTTTGAAAAGAAATATATTCTGAAAGTTTTTATTAATGAGAGTTGTAGAGACAATAACAAACCAAAGGTATTTGAAAAGAAGAGGATTGGTCTTAAAGAAGATATTAAAGGTAAGAAGAGAATAATCCATGCATAAATTGTTGAGAAATATCCCTTTGGTACTGACTTTTAAAATACCCAAATAGATAAATTTAAAATGTCTGAAAATTCTTATTACATCTATCAAATGCATTGGCATTGAAGACTTACATTCTATTTTTTTTCTAAAGGTTCACAATTGCTATTTTATTGGAAAGAGATATTTTATAAATTGGCTTAGTAACACATCTAGTCACCCTAAATTTCATGTTTCAGGACCATGTAGTTCATTTTTTAAAAACTTCTTTAAAAGCAAATGGTCCAGTATTTTTGTTCAATCAATGTGATGAACAAAATGATGAACAAACTGAAATGGAGCAAGTGATTAACAGAAAAGATCATGTGAGCTCTGGCTGATATTTAAGTACTCTCCACACCACAACATTATAATATTTATTGAGAAAAAATGTGGTTTCTTTTGGATAATTAACATTAAATCAGTTGGTTGTTTCTTTGTCAGATTAAGTTTCATTGCCATGTAGCTTGAGGAAAATTATGAAAGTATGAAAAAGCAAATGAAATATTTAGGATTTGCATACAATGTAATATGCTCCTATTTTTATAAAATGCATTTTAAAAATAAATAATGATATGTAATTAAATCCTTTTACAATCAAGGACAGATCCTATAACCTCTATTTGCCAACAGAATTGAGAATTTTCCATAACAATTGGAGTTTGAGGGGGTAAAAATGCCTTATTTCTAACTTTAAATACATCAGTTTATTTTGATCTATGTATTGAGATGCTCTTGAAGACATAGTGGCAAAGGCATTGAAAAATTCACTCAATTTTTCAAAGATTGTTATTCAAAAGATGAAGCTAAAAATTTCGAAGCAAGGCATGGTAGTAAGTTTAGAAATTTGTCTTTGCAAATGTTTGGTGAAAACAATTTGTATCTCTAGACCAACGATCCACATTAGAACTCAAAACTTTACTTTTTAATTGGCTTTGGAGGGAGGGGCTGCAACAGAAGGAAAAAAAGAAGTTGGATTGGTATCCTGATAGGACAAAAAGGAAGACAAAGGTTTCCAGATAGTTATAAGGTTCCTTAAGTCCACATTTGTCAGGAGACAGATTAATGACAATGAGAAAAAAATCACTAAATTTCCTCTGCTTTGGCGCTTTAAAGGAGCCATTCCCAGTACTGAAAGTCTATTATGAGTGAATTAATAAATTACACAGCGAATTATTAAATCCAGATAATTACAAGGAATAAGTAAGTAATCATTAGTTATCTCAGCTAATTACTGTGGGTCAGAGCCAGCCGGAATGTGAAATCCTCCGCGGGAATTGAAATTAACTTTGCACAGGGAGTCTCTCTGCTTGACATCCTCAGTCTGTAGGCACATGGCAGCTCCCCTGTGAGCCAGTCTTTCTATTTAACTTGGAGAGAATAGAAATAAAATTAAGTGGCGATGTGATAATAGGAAGCTGCTCAGAAAGCAAACTGTGGGTTTTATTCTGTACTTTCAACGCCTGGAGATGAAAAGCTTCATTTACACCAGTTTCAAAAAATTTAAAGCACCCTTGTTGAGATGGGCTCCCCGAACACACAGGAACACATATCTACAGTCGACTGGAGTGACAGATTAGCAGCACACGAAGACGGCTCAAGAAGAACAAACGTTTTGAGCCCTCTCTCTCTCTCTGATTGGGGGGGGGGGTTCAGTCAGAAAGGAAAAAATGAGATGAAAATATTGGTCTTTGCTTTCATCCTGTGCAGTGGAATGGCTCTGGAAAAGTGCAGCCTGGTCTAGTAATCTGTTTGTTTTGTTTGGGTAACAATATGCTTTCATCTTGCCACAGGAAGAACCAGCTTAGTGCAAATGTTGTCTCTCGTTGATCTCTCACCAGATGCTGCAAGAACTGATGTCACTTTTTTCTTTTCATAGAGCATCACTTTCTGAAGCCAGCCTCCCCTACTCGCTCTCCTTCCACGCCCACCAGCCCTCCAGGCCTCCTCAAAGGGCAGCCAAGAGAGCCTGGTGCCTGTTGGAAAGTGGAAATGTATGTGTGTGATAATGTGATTGTGTGTATCACAGGGCTGGGAAAACCTGGACACAGGAAGAAAACTACTGTTAATGTATTAAAATGAGGAAGGGGAAATCTAAGAGCTCCTTTTTTTTTTTTTATCAATTGCAATTAGATGGACAGTCTTTCTGCTCATTCCCTGCTCTAGTCTGGGATGATAATAAAAATTTAATGAAGCCTGGGACGAGCAGGGAGCTCTGTCTAGGGACCGTGGAATAGAATATTTTAACTGTACATTTATACCAAACTGTCTGGCTTCAAAGACGTGACTGCTTTTAATCTCGAATTAGAAAACCACAGACTTGAAATTAAATATTAGATACTCTCGGATCCCCTCCTTTCTGAAATATTGTCACGACTCTGTTTTCCTCCATTGCCCCGTAACACTCATATCTTAGGTCTCCAATTACATTTCCGTGAATAATAGATGGCTTTGATAGGGTGCAGTATTCTGGTGCTTTTGTGTGTGTGTTTTTTTTAAATAGAGTTAATGCAATATTAATTGGCTGTAGATGTTATAAGAATGCACAGCCCCATTTTCAGGAACAAATCGATGAGATAGGGATGAGAGAGAGAGAGAGAGAGAGAGAGAGAGAGAGAGAGAGAGAGAGAAAGAAAGAGAGAGAGAGAGGCTTTTCCCAGCCTAGGTCACTTCTTTGCGGAAAAGATCTTTGGGTGAGTGGAGAAGCTTCGTCAGTTCGGCGGCCCTGGCTGCTCCAGCTCTGCTCTGCAGCCTGGAGAGAGGTCGACGGGCGGACAGGGTGGTAGAGAAAGTGAACACTGAGAGTGAGAAGCCGGACGCCGGGACAGCCATCGCCCAAAGGCTTTCCTTGCCTTTGAAGCTAATGCTTCGCGGCGGCCTGCTGTGCTCAGGCCTCACCGAGGAATCCAGATCCCGGCCCCCACCCCTCGGCTCACCACCTAATGCTTTGCACTCGCTGGCCCTGGGTTCCCTGGAGCCCCAACTTCCCTCCGGTTCCGGGTGCGCTGGTGAGAGGCGGGTTGGGAGAGGGCGAAGGGTAGGGTCTGTAGGGTTGGGGGTGGAAAGCAGATCTGCCCTCCCCGGCTGGAGGAGCTCGTCCCAGCCCCGTGCGGCCCCCAGAGCCTAGGGGAGCAGGCGCCTCGCCAGGCGCTCAGCCAGGAACCCGCCAGAAAGAGAGGCCCGGGCGCCTCGCCCCCTCGCATTTTACTAATCACATCTATTTAAATTCTAGCGCGGTCCGCCGAGCTCTCACGGGGAAAGCTCTGGAGAACTGGACCCATCAATTATTCTGAAAAAATCCCTGACTACGTGAGGCTTCCAGCCTGCGGGAGAGAGGGGGCGGGAGGAGGTGGAGAACCTAGTCCCTACACTCTCCCCTCCTCTGCGCCCCTCCCAGCGCGGATCTCCGGGTGCTCCCAGAACGTCAGGGTTTGGGGCCTCGGGGAGCTTGTGCGCGATCTCTGAATCCTAGCTTTTGCGGACAGGGAAGGAAGGTGGTGGGAGAAGGCTGGGACTTGGCCTTCCCTTCCCTTTAACCTGCGTGGAAAGGTTTCAATCTTGTGCAGACAAACCACTCCCAGAGCTGCTACCCTCTGTCACTTTCTGCTAGGTCCCAAAGGCTGGTCTGGTGGCTGCGGACAGCGGGGTTTGGATGGGTCTTTACTCAGCCTTCCTTTGCTCCTAGGGTAGGTCCTTGGGGGAGATTCTAGTTCAGAAGCCTTTTAAGAATGGCAGTTTAAAGTCACCTAGCACACGCTCCACCCCCCCATTCAGGCTCCGGAATGCCCCGAGGCCCTGCAGCAAGCTAGGCGCGCAGCTGGACCCGCAGAAAGAACGCAGTCGCTCTAAAGTAAGGAGGCGGGTACGCTGGGCTAGTAATTACTGCCCCCGCCCCTCCCCCGCCAGCCTCACCACCCCCACCCCCAGCATTGGGTCTGCAGCCATTACTCCAGCTGTCGCTTTGCGGAAAGCAAGAGCCCTCCCCCATCCCAGGACTCAGTTAACAGAAGTCAGTACCTCCTCGCCCTCTCAGAGGGTTTGGATAGTGGTTCTTAAGAACTTGTTATAATTTTTCATCAATACAGTACTTCCTCTGTCGCCTAACCTTTCCATTTTCCGCACACTGGGAGCATATTCAAATTCTTATTTGTGTGTACTGATGAATGTTTTGGATTTTCCTTTGGAGATGGCAGCGGGGTGCTCCTGGAGCTCATGGATAATTTGAGATGACATGAAAATGGGCACCACGTATCTGATCTTTCTGAAAGAAGCCTACTAGCGTCTGAAGCTGCTGTAAGATGCTAAATAAAGTCATCCTATTCAACTATGGGGTTTGATTTAAAAACAAAACAAGTTATTGGATAGGTTTGTAAGTGATTAAAAGGCTTCAATCACAATTTGCTCCGGGCAGGGTTTGTGTTTTCTGAAGGCCCATGTGACTCTGGAATTGGTAAGCATACACAGAAATGAAGTATACCCAGGGCTGGACAGTAGCCTACCATAGCATTATAAGTGGCACTCTGTATTTCTACGTACTTTGATTAAATTTGGGTAGAGGCTCCCTGACTTCCTGAGACAGAGGAGGTCTTGGTTTAGAGAGTTATAGGCCTGGTGTGTAGGTGACAGAGATGGGGAAATCCCTTTGCAAAAAGTCACTTTATACTCCAAATTCAACAGAAGAACATTAAGATGTAACCATGAGATTTCCCAGGAAGACATCTGCTTCCCTAGTTGTAAAGCCCAGAGCACCCATCCATTGTGTTATGGGTGAGAATGGAGTGTCTCCGCCTAGGTGTGGACTGGGTCCCTGGTGTAGCAAAGCAAGGTCTGGATTGTAAAGGTGCTCTAGGAAACTGCAGGGATGAGGGCCAGAGTGTGCTCAGCCTTTGTGGGCTTGGCCCTAAGCCACAGAGGTACAAAGATGTTTAACCTAAGATCCTTTACTTCAACTCTAGACTTCCCTTAAAACTTCTCTCTTCCGCCCTCTCACACACACACAAGCATTGTGGCCACACTAAGAGCCACGACCCCTTTGCCAGCATGCTTGCTGAAACTTTTCAAACTCACTCCAAATTTCACTTTCCTGATCTAACCAGGACACTTGCTTCACCTGGGAAGGTGCACCAGGCTCCCCTCCATGTGTATTTTCTTTTTTAGTTCACCTGACAGGCTTTAATCTTTGGTTTGCTATGGGTGTCCTGCCTGTCTGTCCTGCCCTACACAGAGCCCACCGCAGTGTCTTTTGGCAGCAGCACTTCTGGTTCCAAAGGGGAAAGCCATCTGTGCTTCTCTGGGAAAGCATGAGGGACCTGGCCTGTAGCTGAGCTCAGCAGATGGGCAGGGACGAGGGGCCAGAATTAGACGGAGAGTTCTCTTCAGAGTCAGAGTTCAGTGCTTCACACTCTGGGCTCTCTAGGGGTTCACAGTGGATTCCAGAGAGGGCAGCCTGGCTAACTGGTTTCAAACCTCATTTTGTTAGCAACTCCAAGGTTCCAACGAATGGGGTCTGAGCTGGCTAACTTTTCTTCTCAGTTTCTGAAGGCAGCTACGTCTTCAACTGGAGCCAGAATGAAGGCAACTGCGTTCTCTTCCAGTTCCAGAGGCGTAGGTCTTTGGGGGGTAAGAGAACCCAACCCCCACCTGCTGAACTAGGTTGTCTGATTCCTTCTGAGAAGAGTTTTTGAGGGCCGTAGGGTGCACACCCTTTAATTCAGTCTAACTTCTGTGGAATGGTCCCAATGGGTTAGGTAAGAATTGGTTGGAGACTTGCACTGTCTTTCATCAACTTTTCACTTTGCAGCCCTGAGAGCTTTTAATTACAGTATTGTCAGAGGGGCCTATTCTTCCATTTCCTAAATCATTTAATTGATTTTTTCTCATGCTGCTTTCCTTTTCAGTAAGACTTATTCCCCCACCCCCATTTACTCAAAGTTTGAGAGGTGAATAAGAAAGCGTGTGTGAGGGGGTGAAGGTGGTTAATAGGAGGAAATCTCTACCTTTCTCCAGGGAAAGGGGAAAATGCAAAGCATAATCCCATATGCCATCTCCCTGTTTCAGATCTCACAGCGTAGATACACAAAACAGAAAGGGGAGCTAGAATCAAACAGATGGGCACCAGTGCAGAGACCAGACCTGTTCCATTCTGCCAGGTAGTTTCAATGTATTCCCCAGAGGGGCACAGATACCTGGACAAATGGTAATTAGTCTTGGTAATACTTGTTTGTTCACTGTACATAAAATAACAAAAGGTGCCATAAAGTATATACTCCAGGTAGGAGGAAAAAAATGTAACAATAAAGCGAATCAAGTTTTTTGAGCAGAATGTGACAGACACAGCTTCCCATTCTGATAAGCTCAGTCACTTTTCCTCTCAAACACCAGGTGAGACTAGAATCCTATGCTTTTGTATTAATTTTGTTGTGAACATAACTCTAAGTTTTATTACTCAAATAATAGTTTCTCCTACCCAATTGTGACAAAAAAAAAAAAAAAAAAAAAGCTGAGGCTGCTCTTTCTGTTTGTTGCCATTGCTCTAGAATCCTAAATCAGAGGGTAGAACAAATGTCCGGTTGTTTCCCACATGTCCTTCTAGTGCTAGGTGTACATGCGATTGGGGAGGAAGGTTGCAGGGGAGACTAGACAGATTTAATGGAAGCTAAGAACAATTGTATTTATTGTAGTCCAATTTGAAACTACTTCATAACTCAGTAATGATGGTAAGAAGCATCCTTACTCTGCACCATTTAACTGGTGGCCATTAGGTTTCAGTTACTGCAAGGTAGAATGATTTAATCAGCCTAGGAGAAATCTCTTTAATGCTCCTCCTCTTCCCTTCTCCCTCTACTCTCATCTTGCAAATAGCTTGGATGAGGAAATCTTAGAAGCTGGTGTCATTGTTAGAAACAGCTCACTTCTTGAGGCAGGATTTCTGCATCAACTTTAACTCTGCTCATGAGTTACTTATAAAAATGATCCTCCCCAAATCATATTTATCTTGCATGTGGAAGGCAGAGAAAACTACCTTGAGATGTAATAATAGTTGGTTTTCCTGTAGCAACTAGGCTGAGATTTTGCTTGTATGTAATTCATAATAAACAAGCCATTGACAAGCTAGAGTTGGTTGGATTTTTTTTCTAGGTTTTGCACACTCACTCACATAAGCTCTTTCCCCTTCTTCTAGCAAAAAAAAAAAAAAAAAAGCTATTTCTGAAACTTCAGCCAAATGCAGCTCCAAGTACTACCAGTATTGCACATAACATTTTTCTTAGCTGATGGTAAGTAGATGGAATGGAGCAGAAACTGGACACAGGTAACACCAGTTTAGGACAATGCCTCTTCCTAGCTTCCCACTGAGTAACAGAATGGGAATAGATGGGAAGGAAATACATTTCCATTTAGGAAATACATTCCCTAAATGGTTTTGTTCATTCTGATGACTTAACACTAATACTGTGGAAGTGTGAGGGCCAATAAATAAACAAACATTAAAAAATTAAACAACCACAATGTCCCCTCCACTTTGAGTTGGGTAGGTGTTAGAGTTCTTCTAATCTTTCCGATTTAAACTCCTTCTCTCAAATTCTCTTCCTTTCTCCTTTCCACCTTGTCTTTCTCCTCCTCCTCCCCCTTCACCTCCCCTCTCCCCGCCCATCTTCTCCCCCTTCACCTCCTTCCTCTTCCCAATCCCCCTTCCTGAACACTCTTGCACGATGTGAATTGTGTGCAAAACTAGGAATGAGATCTCAAGTGATTTTACAATGTGAACATTCTAAAAACGGATCAACAGGGTTTAGTTCCTAGTGAAGTCTGTGTCTTTGTGAGGATGTTGGGGATGTTAGGCAACCGTGAAGCAGATTCGTGTCCTGGTGAAAGTCAGGGTTGTGGCAGTTCTAAACATCTTGGTGGATGTGGATGTGAGGTGTAGGTCAAAGAAGTCTGGGTGCTTTTTTTTTTTTTTTTGTGAAACTTACCCATTTTTAACCATGTGCAGGAGGTGCCAAGGACATTTTTACCCTTTTGCTTGAAGAAGGATACATCGACTTTAGAAGATACCACATTTACTGCCTAAATATAGTGACTTTTAGATGGAAATGCCATCAGTTGTCTCTGCCCAGTTCTGTTGCAGATCTATTAATCATATCCACAAGGATTGCCAAAATGGCAGGGCTCTCTTCGCTCTTCAGTTTATACAGAACAGAATCATTTACATAAAGTCCTTAAGGCAAATAACTGTTGGGGCTCTAATTTATATCTGATCGAAAATTAGCCGTCATTATGCGCTCCATTAGCAGCGTCTTTAATGTGCTTCTAAGCACCATTTGTCAAGCGGCTTGTTAATATCCTTCAAGTCTTTAAAGTTGAGAGCTCATTAAAGAGTACGCTCTGTTATTGATGTAATTTAGATGAGTTTGGAAGAGCAAGTACACCATGCCTTGAATGGGCAACCTCCGGAAGCCAGGGCAAGGGGGCATTTGGTGACCACGTTCACTCTCCGGGATTTCCCAGAAGTCTTTGCGTTTCCTTGACAGCAGGTCTGGGTCCTGCAAGGGTCTCTTTGAAGGCCCGCTCCCTGAGCTGGGTGTAAGTTATTCATTTCTGTGGGAAGGCCTGTGTTTGTCTGCGACCTGTCCTTTTCTTATCAATTCAAATTTACCATGGCTTACTGAATCTTATGAGAAGGGGGATGGATGGTAAATGGGCCCCAGCTGAATGTCCTTTATGAGAGAACTCATCAGTTTCTGTTTCTTTTCTTCACATCTCCGGCTCTTATTTTTTGCATCTAGTTGTTTGCTTCCTGAGGTCTGTCCCTTTATTTTACAGAATGGGGAAGTAGATCTCCATTGAGGAAACTACAGGCCTAAAGACAGAGATACTGCCCTTGAACCTATTTTGACTGGGGTACAGTAAACCCGCTTAATTATGTGCATATTATTACATTATCTATCAACCACCCCATCAGAAGAGCATAAAGGCCAATAAATTACCTCAGTTATTTATCTAAAAATCCATATATTTTGTCATTTTCTTTCTGGAGGAGATTATGTTAGTGTAACACAATAAAGAAAACCATTAGCACAGCCAGAAAATTGCAACTGAGTGCAACAATAATTTCACTAGCAGGAATAAATAACAGTTAGAAAGCAGCGTTCCTGTCCTGGATTTTCTGTGAGGTTGTATCAGCCTCCGTTTGAATCAGTCCTGGGTGTATCAGCGGTCCTGGGGGTATCGCTGTCAGAGATTTAGACAGATTTTGCACCCCCTTCTAAATCTTACATGAAAAGAAAAACATTCAAACCACCATGATTTTTGAACCCCACTTCTGTTCCCACTCTCAATTCACTTCCCCTCTTGAGACCTTCTGGGGACTCGGAGATTAATGCAAGATAATGAAAGACATTAGGCATTTTATTCTCTCCACTAAATTTCCAACATTCTTTCAGCCTCTTAGAAGCTTGAATGTGAAGGAGGAGGCTCTACTTTATCAGAGGGAAGAAAAAAATGAGACCAAGGGGCATCTGAACTGGACCTGTGTGGGGTTGGTCCAAAACCTCAATTTTCAAGCCCGACCTTCCATTTCCTCCCCCTCAATTAATAACCTCCTTCCCGTCATTTGTTGAACAGTTTATTCTTACCGCCCACACCTTAAAAGAGTTCATTACATACACGCGGAGAAAGAGAAGGGAGAAAGAAAGATATAATAAGATCAATTTAAGGACATATTGAGGTCATATAACAGCACAAATATTCTCAAGTGCTCTGTATAATGTGCAGTGGGGATTTTGGGCAGTTTTATTGTGTGGTAGGATCCTCATCTCCGTTGTTTTTTACAGGATTCCTCCAGGCTAAAGTAATAAAGCGAGTAATTAGAATGCTAAAGACAGATGTAAATAACAGGAATGAGACAGCGGTGACAGATGAGCGGCTGGGTCAGGGAAGAGAGCCCAGTTGGTGGAAATGACACCGCTTCCTCGCTCCCTCCCCTCCCCCACCGCCCCCTGTTTTCTTTCGGCCTCGCGTCTGTGCTCGTTCTGGCCTTAGGCGGCCGACCCGGCACACGCTGGTCAAAATTGCATTCCCGGGGCGAGGTTACACGGCGGTCTCGGGCCTCGGCGCAGGGGCGTCCGGAGCCCCGGGAGCCTCGGGCCCTCCCGCCGATCCGCAGCGGCCCCTCCCGGGCTCCGGCCCCGCCGCCTGGCAGCGCCCTGCAGGGGACCGCGGGGCAGCGCGGCAGCCGCTCGGCCTGCCCAGCCGCCCGGCTGCCTCTGGCTTTCCTCACTTTTTCTACAAACCCGAGCGCAGACGCCCCGGCGAAGCCTTCGCCGCCCACCTGGACCGAGGAGGCCCGGGCCTGCCCTGGGCGCCCCGCCCGGAGCCCCGGAGAGGCCGCCCTGCCCGCCAGGTCTGCGCCCCGGGCCCAGACGCCCTTTTCTCCGGTGAATCTCATCCCGGGTTGCATTCCCTGCCCTCCAAGGCCGCCCCCGCGGAATCCAGATGTCCACACAAGTTACGTGATGTAACTGAAGGAGACCTGAGAAAAACCCTTGTCCATTCCTCTGGACAAAAAAAGATTTACTGGCGGCAATTTCTCTTTCTGAACCTGACCTATCCATCACTAGACACACAGGAAGGCGAATAGAGTAATTTCCTAAGCGAACGAGCTTCATTTCCCTCGCAATGGTTTAAACAGGGTGAGCAGCCCTGTCCCAGCTTGTTATATGGAAGTTAAAAATGGTCAGTGTTATTTCACCATTCCCTTTGACTTTAGAAGAATGATCAGAGCTGATTCCAGTCTCTCAAGAAACAGGACCCTTTCGTCCCTAAATCCCTATAGACAACTTTCAGAATCTGGTAGCCAGAAACACTCCTGCTTAAAGGAGCCTCTAAGATTGCGGCCCATTCAGGTTTGCCGGTTCATTTAAGGAGAATGCTAATTCTAGGGATATTGCTGCCCTTTGGAGTGGGTGTGGCTTACACAGAAGTGACCATTTTAGTTTTAGGATGTGTCATCAGCACTCTTCAAGCTAACCCGTACGCACACCAAACAAACAAAAAACCCCAGAATGAACCAAACTAGCCCAGGAAGCATGTCCA
Source organism: Loris lydekkerianus (assembly GCA_963574355.1). Lineage (NCBI taxonomy): Eukaryota > Metazoa > Chordata > Mammalia > Primates > Lorisidae > Loris > Loris lydekkerianus. The sequence goes on from CAUYPK010014611.1 coordinate 23,390, forward strand.
ATCTCTGCTGGTCATTTGGTCCTGGGGGAGGTGTGGAGCTCCTTATGAAACAGCAACATGTACCCAGTGTCACCGACTGGTTCCTCTATTATTTCTGAGATTATTAACGTTAGTTATGCCCACCAGTGGAGGAAGAAAACCATTTTTCCAGGTTTTTAAAGGCGGCTTTTAAATGGGTAGTGCAAAATAAAAGAATATATCTTGAGGGAGAAATAAATGGGGAAGAGTTAAATACATCAAGATACGTGTTTATTGGTTTTAGTTAATTTTAATACATGATAAATGTATTATCATCATATGCATCAATATATGCAATGGGTACATTTCTTAACCCATTCCCCACCTAGTTCTGATTGCTTTTTATCTTGTGTTAACATTTTTATTTTTAGACAACTGTCTCTTCCTTATAGAAACAAACTGGGGAATATCTGTGGAGCATGAAGCTGCTGGTGGTGGAACTCTTTCTCTAAGGAGTTTGGGTTAAATCTGTAGGTTAGATACGTTGACAGCAGGTGCGGTTAGAGAACAAGGTCTCTCTCCTAGATGAAAAGTTTATCACCATTAGTAGGTATTTATTAGAGATCACCATAGCATTCATGGGAAACAGGAAGCCTACCCTGCATGACATTTATTTTAACCTTTATAAAACTGGTAGTCTAATTCACTGCAAAAGCACTGACCTCCCAACTGAATTGGGCCTCAAACTAATGCTTTTATGAAGCTACATAAGAGGCAAATGCCCTCTGTTTATGAGTGAGCACATCTGATGCTGGAGAAAAAACAATGATAAATTTAAAAATTCAATGTGTAGCTTCAGGACCTGAAACATCAGTCTGATCTGGAATTCTCACCTAGTCATATCTCTGATAGTAATTTTTATTTATACTCATTTTAATTTATACTCATAAACTTAAAACATTTTGTCTGAGAACCATGCTGGCACCCGTCGTGGCAGTGGAGGGCAGCAGCGGGTGATGCCAGGGAGAGGGTTATGATGTGAAGTGTGGTGGAGCTGTATGCCTGGTGTGACTTCCCTGGTGCTAAGGTGGTGACCAGAAATGAGAGAGGATGGGGAAGAGTTAAACTTGGACTTCTTTTGTGGGAAGTGAGGATTACTTTTGGCTTTCTCTTTGTAAAATACCTTTTCTGTGTGCAGAACTCCTATCTGCTAAGGAAATTTCAAAGTTTACGTTGCAACTCATTAGTGGGAAGTGAACTAGATTGAGTTTGTTGTGTCCAGCGTAAGGAAAAACATTTAAAAAAATTCGAGAATACAAAGAATCAATGTGGCTCATATGCTGTGAAAGCAAGTTTTTTGTTTGGTGAAACTTTAAGTTTACTTATATTTGTATGTTTATATTAGGCCATAATGTGAAATATTATTTTTCATTGTGCGTTTTAGTCAAGAAAATTGAAAACCATTGTGGTTGGGTCGAGCTCCTATCCCTGCCTTCCGTGAGAACTCTTTCTGGGTCATGCCAGCTTCTGCTGGTTTATCAATCCTTGTGGCCCACTATCACTTAGTATGCTACTTATTTAATACTTCCTTAATCTTTTCCTGTATTACCAACTTCTTATGTGCATTTCTTTCTAATTTAATTTAGACTTTTTGAAAGACGTGTCTTTCAGGCTTCTTTGTAAACTTTATGGTCTCTGAGGTGGTTTGTACACATGATATCTAAGGGCTGATTATGTGCTTAACAAAAGCAAGTCTGATTGAGGAATGCATCTTTTCACCTGTCCCTACTTTCTCTCTAGGGTCACTCCTGTTCCCCTGTGATTCACTCTGACAGCACTTTGTAATGCCTCATAACACTTTCTGGAGTTTGACTATAATTATTTATGTGCTAAGTGATTTGTTTCTTCCACCAAAGCACACACTTGTTCAGTGCAGAGCAGGTCTGTTGAGCTCACCTGTATTCAGCAGGGCACTTGACAAACACTTGTTGACTGAGTGATTGACTGAATGAAAGGCTGAATGACTTAAAGAATGGCCAGTAGTAGGTCTGGAGAAGGCAGTAAGCCCTTTCTTGTCAGGCAGGTGTTTTGTTCGTGATGTCATGGATCCCAGCTACCTCCTTGCAAAGGGGATTTGAAATTTCATACCATAAATGGAAAGAAAGGGAACTAATGTACTAAAGATTGTGTTATCTCAGTTAATAGTTAAATGTACTAAAGATTGTGTTATCTCAGTTAATAATTAAACTATGTGGGAAGTGATAGTATCTAATTTTGTAGATAATAGTAAGATACAGAGAGGCTTCTTTCTCTGTCATAACTAAACCAGCCCTCAAATCTGACTTTGAAGGTGTGTTCTGGAAGTAATTTTAGTTTAGAGAATTCTGTGGTTGGTCTTCATGGTTTCAGTGAGATCTGAGACCTTGTTTTTCTTGCTGTGCGTATGATACTTTATTTTTACAGTACAGTTTCTGGAATTCTTATATTAATCAGCAAGCTTGAATATTTTAATCATTAATTTAACCAACTTTTATTGAATTTCAGGCATTTTTAAAGATGCTGGAAATAAAAGACATGCCCTATCCTTGAAAAGTTCACAGGACATCTGAAGAAATTAATGAACAGACGGTGAGGACTTGTGGGGCCAAGTCCAGAGTTTTATTAAGGCAGTAGAGAAAATGGCACAACAGTTTAGGTTTTATCAGAGAGGGACAAACTCACTCTTCCCTTCAACCCTGCAACACATGCACTGAATTGATGGAGGTAGAATAAAGAATTTATTTCCGGGGTTATGTGATGCTAGCATTATTAGTTAAAGTCATGAGATAACTACAGCAATGACTTAGGAAAGATCATCCTGCCTTTGAACTTTGCATGATTTTTTTTTCCATTTCAATTACTGTACTTTTCTTTGCTCAAGAATTTTTAGGCTATTGTAAACATTTTTAGCTAAATTAAAAAAAATACCTTTCATTATTCCTTTAATCAGAACAGACAATTTGTTTTGGCTTCTGGAAAGCAGAACATTAGAACTAGAACAGAAAAATATTTCCTTTCCTGATTTTACAAAGAATATGATTTTATCTTTAGAATCAATACTTTTTTTTTTTTTTTTTTTTTTTTTTGCAGCTTTTGGCTAGGGCTGGGTTTGAACCCACCACCTCTGATATATGGGGCTGGCGCCCTACTCCTTTGAGCCACAGGCACCACCATAGAATCAATACAGTTTTGAGGAATTCAGTAGGTTACAAACTGGGAAGAAAGTTTCTTTTGTGGAGCTATATGATTGTATTTTCTGTGCTTCCACTTTAAAGATGTTTCACTTTTGTTATTTGTAAAATGTGTCAGTTCAATATTTTGGGAAAATGTAATATTTGGGAAAGAAATAGCTAATGCATGCCTTAACAATTATCAATGTGAACAGTGATCGCTTTGCATGATGAGGACCTCAGAATGTTAGTAAGCTCCACTGATCTTTTAAAAAAATGGACCTATTTCTGATTTGCCTTTATTGTATAATAATCTGGCCACTAATCTTGCCCTTCATTTCCCAGCACTTGGGGACCTAGCTTTGGCAACCAGTTGCCCTGCAGGACTTGGCTAGGAGCCAAGCCACAAGAAAAGGCAGTGTGGAAGTCAGGTGAGGAGAATCAGTTAAGCTTTTAATTAATTTACCCTTTCTTGGAGAAGGGATGTGTAGAGGATCACATCTTCAGTTATCTTTCAACTACTCCAACTCAGCCATATATTGACAGTAAATAATCGGCGTTAAAATAGTATATTAAGCACTCTCGGAGGCTGAGGCGGGTGGGTTGCTTGAACTCAGGGAGTTGGAGACCAGCCTGAGCAAGAGTGAGACCCCCATCTCTAAAAATAGCTGCATGTTGTGGAGGGCGTCTGTAGTCCCAGCTACTTGGGAGGCTGAGGCAAGAGAATTGCTTAAGCCCAAGAGTTGGAGGTTGCTGTGAGCTGTGATGCCACAGCACTCTACCCAGGGTGACAGCTTAAAAAAAAAAATATATTCAGCTTTAATACAGATAATAGTATAGACATATAGCAAGGCTTACAGAGATACTCAGCAGGCCTAGCGAGTTTGCAAGAATTTATATGGAGATGGAGAGATCTGAGGCACGGCAAGGCACTTGGTGACCTACTCCAATAGGTTTAGGCACCTTTCTGGGTGAAGAAGGCACAGGTGGTGTTTGTCAAAGTAGTAAGACATTGAAGAGCATGTTCAGGTTAAACATTTCTACCTGGATGCATCTAGACACATTCAATTTATTTACATCTGTGGATTATTGCCCTTATGGGTTTGTTCTTCATATCAACCCTGTTAAATTTCCTAATTCTTACAGATGGCAGGTTTGAGCCACACACTTAAGTGGCTATTGTTTGTGAAGCCAACTTTTTTTTTTTTTTTTTTTTTTTGGCCTGGTGTAATATGAAGCATGATCTATAGAGCAGTACCAGTCATTTCAATAAGCGCTGACCAGCTCATGGTGAGGGAGCCCAGGATGTGCCTGGCAGCCAAGTCAGCTGCTGGTGGCTTCTGTTTTCTGTAGAGAGGTTGGGGTGAGAGCTGCAGAGCACGAGTGTGCATCAGAAAGACAATCTTAGTTTGCTACTTGGGGGATTTAATAGATAGTAAGTACAATATAAAAAGTGGTGAAAGTTGACTTCCCAGGTTGTATTTTTCAAATACAAATGATAGAGTTTTAACTGAGCTTTAGTGATTTGATTCATGAAAGTCTGTTCCTGCTCTGTCTAAAAGCAATCTCCCTTTCTTCCTTTCTTCCGGTCCCTTCCATACACCCTGCTGCTCTACAGCCCTTTCTTCACATGCAGTGTCCCCCTCAAAACTCTCTCCCTTATCCGTGGCCTAGATTGTTTCCAAAACTCCTTCTATACTATAGTGGGTATTTTAATTTTAGTCATATAGCTAAGTTTTAATAGCTGATTTTTTTTCTGTGAAAATATTGAATGATTCTTTTTGCTTTTAATGCTAGTATTTTGATTTTATAGTTGGGCTTAAAGACTTCTTAGTATTGTTATAAGCATATATAAGCATATGCTTAGTATATATTTGAAATGAAAACATTTCAAATTCATGCTATGAGAAGGACCTTAAAAAGAGAGAGACAGCAAGCAATAATAAAAGATGTTGGATTTATTTTGCCCTATATTTTGAAGCACCATAGCTAAGGCTTCCTAAGAAGACTCTAATTGAATGATAAATTGTTATAGCCAAAAGGAGTTTGGAAGATGATTTAGTCCAAACTTATAGAAAGAAAGAGATGATGTGACTTATCTTAGGTCACATAGCAAATTAGCAGTATAGAGTTGGCACTGGACTTTAGATAGATGAGCCTTCATAATGTGTCTTTTCTTTGGATAATGATGTTACAAGAAATTAAGGTAACATAAAAGCAAAATAAGTTATTACAAATATTGACTATTGTATCTGTGTTTGGGTCACACTTACTTTTGAAGCAATTGTCACTTTGCGGACTGTGAGGCTGTACTCTGAGGGACCAAACAGTCTATTCTGTCTGGGTATCATAGTGAGAGTTTGGGGAGGCTCTCTCCCTGAAGCTGCCACTTCTCTATTGCCCCATCTTGCCTTATTGACCTCTTGACTAGAAGATAATTCTTTTTTTTTTTTTTAAACTGTGGAGTCAACTAGGTTAATAAGCAACTATCTTTTTTTTTTTTTTTCATTTCTTTATTTTTTTATTGTTGGGGATTCATTGAGAGTACAATAAACCAGGTTACACTGATTGCATTTTTTAGGTAAAGTCCCTCTTACAGTCGTGTCTTGCGCCCAGAAGGTGTGGCACACACCAAAGCCCCACTCCCCTCCCTCCTTCCCTCTCTTTGCTCTTCCTTTCTGATTACATTTCCTTTTTTTTTTTTTTTTTTTTTAAGCAGGAACTCAACTTTATTGCCTCAAGCAGCCGCTTATATAGAGCGTGGGGAAGGGGCAGGGAAAGAAGGCGGGGGATGGGGTGTGTGACAGGGTTGGACCAGTGGCATGGTACCATGTTGGCTGTATCTAAGTAGAGGCAGTTTCAGGCCAGGCCTTGCTGAGTCATTGCTACGCAGAAGTAGCTGGATGGATCTACTTCTAGTCAGGCTTAGGAAGTTGCACTAGGCCTCAGGCACATGGCAGGGCCCAACAATTCCCTCTTTTGTTTTTTATATGGCGGAAAAACATAGCTCCTATCTTAGGTTGCCTGCTCTTGCAGTTTCAGTCTTACCTGTCATGGGGATACAAAC
>CAUYPK010014612.1:0-26838 GCA_963574355.1 Loris lydekkerianus
AGTATGTTTGGGTCTTTAGTAAAACTTGGTAAGTTTATAATTTTAAATTATAATAATCTTGTATTATAAATTATAATACAAGGGGACAATCTTCTTCCCCTTCAGGAATCCCTATTATTCATATGTTTGAATGCTTCATGGGGTCTTGTAGTTCTCTAAGCACCTGTTCTGGTTTCTCTCCCTTCCTTTCTGCCTCTTTAACTACCTGGATTAACTTTACAACTTTATCCTCTAGCTCTGAGGTTCTTTCTTCTCCATGGTCTAACCTATTTTTGATACTTTCTACTGCCTCTTTCTATTCCATATTGTCTTCATTTCCTTAAGCTGTGCCCTATCCTTTCTATAGTCTCCATGATTGTCTCCTTCATTTCCTTAAGCTGTGCCCTATCCTTTTTATATTCTACATATCTCTCATCTAACTTTTGGCTCTGTCTTTCCATTTTCTTGTCCATTCTGTATATTGTCTTTATCATCCATATTTTAAATTCTTTTCCTGTTAAATACATTAATTATTTTTAGGTGGAGTCTTCTGCAGTAGCTGCCTTATGGGCCCTTGGGGGAGTTGCTCTGGTTAAGTTTTCATATTGCCTGAAATTTTCTGTTGGTTCCCCCTCATGTGTTCTTTCTTCTTGTTCACCTCCTTGACTTCCTTTATCCTTCTCACTACTATAAATTATCTTGTCTCAGAGCTTAGCTCTTGAAGTGGCCTCAGCCTAAGCAAACCCAAAGTCTTCCTTGTGTCCAGAAAACCAGAAGTCCTTGTTCCTTATGACAATATGTTGCAATATGTCACCGGGATACCAGGTGGTGCTGTGGAATTTTTAGGAGACAGAGAGCACAGCCAGCAACCTCTATGGTCCTTATTTCTAAGTTGCCTTCAGTGATCTCCTGATTGTTTCCTCAGCATTCAGACCCTGTCAGGTTGGGATTTTAAAGCTCACAAGAATCCTTCAGGGGCAAGTCTCACAGTGCTCCCTCACTTCAGTTCCCATGGGCTATAGGAGTCCCTGAGCCTGTCCCAAGAGTGGAGTTCTGATCCTGGCAGGCAGAATTAAGATAGCCATGCTTTAGGCCCCTGCTAAGACCTTCTCATGACCTTCCACAGTGGCAGCCCCCTGGCAACTGAGACCTTCTCAGTATGGCAGCCTTGTCAGCCACCAAACCTATGGCAAATCCACTCCTGAGAGCATTCAAATATGGTTTCTGTGTACTGTTTGAGTTCACCCACTCTTCCAAGCTTTCCACTCAATGTGAAGCTTTCCCCAACAGCTGAAAACTCCAGAAAGGCTTCCTCCAGTCCTGGACCTCCATGGGGGGCCAGCTGATACCAGAAGATTACAATTACTTGCCTAATTCATCAGATTTCCACTTCTCTGGATCATACAATGTATCCAGCTCACAACCTCCTCACTGTGCTCCCTGAGCTACAACTCTGGATAAGGTCTCCATGCCAGGTATGGCTGGACTCTCTCTTTATCCCTAGTCATTCTAGGGGAGCTCAGCTGAATGATCCTTCTAGTCTGCCATCCTGCTCCAAAAAATATACTTTAATTTTGATGCCTGATCCTGCTCCAAAGGATATACTTTAATTTTGATGCCTGTATGTTCTTCCAAGCACACACTATTGGCAGTCACGCAAAAGAGCTACTTGGATATGCCCTGTGGAGCACAGTTGATTGGCAGTCCAGCAGCTACCCTCTGATTCTGCCACTGGGTTGCAGCAAGGCCACACTCTCCCCAGGTAGTCCCAAGCTAGTGACAGGACACACAGTAGCACCAGCACAAGGCCATTCTTATCAGTTGTGGGATATTTCCAACAGGCAGCTCTGGCTTAAGGATTCCCCTTAGGCCTGACCATGTCTTTGTTGAAAAGCCTTCTTTGTTTTTCCTCCTTCAAAAGTCAGATTCTAGGTCTCAAGACTGTCCAGACTTTTCTGGCTTCTTCTTCAAGGCATTTCTCCTAATAATCCTGTTTTACATCTAATCTTGTCTTGACATCTACTTCTCAGAGGACTTGGACTAATGTAATGCTTCATCCCATTTTATAATTAGGATAACCCAAAATGTAAGTACTATTGTCCCCCTTTTCCAGATAAGAAAACTGAGGCACAGAGTGCTTACCTGCTTGCCCAAGATTATCCAGCTAGTATACATGTACAGAAGCAGATCTGGGATTCAACCCAGGTTTGTCTGACTCCAGAGTCTGTAATCCTACTTGTCTCTGCCTTCCACTATCCACACATACATAGTTTCTTAATTTGCCACCTACAGCAATATTTCTTCATTCTTCCTTTTCCCACACCACTTCTAATGTCTGGACTGCTCTTCTCTTGAAGGGTTAGCTCCCTTTCTCCTGGGGGTCTTGAATGAGGAGGACTTCCTGGCCTTCCTAAGTAGATCCTTTTCTGGTTTTCTCTACCTCTGCCCCTGGTTTATTTCCTTCATAACCCTCACTTCAATATACAATTATTTTTTACTTTTCTGCTTAGTAATTTTACCTCTTTCTATCCATAGAATGCATGTAGTATGATACCAAAAACCATGTCTTTCTCTTTTATAATTGTACTGATAATTCCAAGTATAGGTGCCTGGCACACAGTTGATAAACACTTGTTAAATAAATGAATGGATGGATGAGTAAGTGAATGTATTTGCATGGTGTTTTCCACATATATTGTCTCATTTAATGATGGAGAAAGAGGATACAAAGGGGGAGGGAAGAAAAGGGTTAAGTCTATCAGATAAGCAAAAAAGATCACTCCCCATATGTCTCAAACAACCTCCTGTCTCCAGGTGTTTCTAAAGTTGGGAAGAGTCTGCAGTCTGCAAATACTTGTCCTATCTTGGGAGGACTGGAAATGTTTTTTCTAGCAGAGATGTATACAGAACTAGCAGTTGGACTTGTGAGTCACATCATGATGACAAATACCTATCAACCTCTTCCTTGAAGGGCACTGAAGATCAAGCAGAGATGATATCCATCAATGGTGTAAGATATGTCAGCCAAGTCCACTCAACTACACTCTGGTCTGATGTTACTGAGTTCGGTATGTTTGCCCCTGTCATCCAAGGTGGAACTCTGCTGCCAATAGTTAAATTAGCAGAGCAAGTGACTGGGGTACTCTGATTCAATGATGCCTTCCAACATTGACATGACCTCCTTGCCACACGAAGGTGACCCACTTCAGGAATGTGCACTCCATAGCACTGCTATATATCACCCCACTCCCACAGAGCCTCTAATTAGAGCTGGCTCAAGGTACTATGCTTATAGTTAGGGTTGAGGGTGGCCAGGAAAAGAAGGAAGAAACAGATCCTTTCTTGGGAGTGAGAGAGACCCTTTCTGGCAGAACTATGGCAATATTTCATACAGCTTTTTCAAGAGGAAATCCAGCCGCTTTCCAGGCCAAGTTCCAGTTTCACTGAGCTCAAACTTTTAGATTAGTTCCTAAATCATCCTGAAAGCAACTGGATCCAGCAACAAATCCAGGTCTACCTCTATCTGATCTCAGGTAATACCAGTATCATTTGACCTCAATTGGAAAATTTTCATTATCTCACATCCTATAGACAGCTTAACTTATGTGATGGTATCATCAACATCATCATTATTGTCACCACCATGGTTATTTTCATCATTCAATAACCCTTATATGTTAAGGAAACCCTTAGAGTTTATAAAACATCTTCAGACACATGGTCTTATTTAATTCTGACAATTTCCTCACTTTCCACAAAAGAAATACACTATTTAGGACTTTTTGTCACAGTAACAAGAAACTCAATTCATATTAACACCAACCAGAGTGAAGAGTTTGCTGAGACACAGGACATCTTACAGAACCCAAGAATAGGCCAAAATCTGAGCACTTGGAGCACACCACAGCATGGGCCTTTCTTTTGTTCCCACCTCTTTGCCAGTCAACTTTGTTTCTCACATGTGATCAGCTTCCTCTACCCCTTAACGGCTCCTGAGTTTTATGTGTAACAATCTGCATACCCAGACAATCGGTATTCACATTCTTCTTCTATCACTTACTACATAACTCAGTCCTGTCCCCAAATTCCAGGGTGAAAAAACATTGGTCCATCTTTGCTCAGATATCTATCCTTAGATCACTGGACCATGACCACAGGGGTGTGGGGTAGGGATTGTGATGGACAGAGAGCTTGGCTGACAAAATCTGTCTAGTGGGGGAAACTGAAAGTTGAAAAGAGAAATTTACTTAAATGATGTGTGAAATCGCCCAACATTCTGCCTGGCACATAGTTAATGCTCCAAAATACAGTAGAACCTCTGTAAGTTGGCCACCCAAGGAACTGTAACAAACTGGTCAACATACAGAGGTGGTCAACATAAGGAACTAGGGCTATTATACAGATATGTACATACATATGGTGCATGTCCAGTTTATGAAAATTAGGTCAGCTTAAAGAGGTAGTCAATGTAAGGAGGTAGTCAACTATGGAGGTTCTGCTTGTTTTATAACTTTCCAAAGCATATTCCCAGTAAGATACAAGTTAGTACTTAAAACTAGGTCTCCCTGACACCCAAGATCTTTTCCCCCCACTTCCTGAGGGTCTCTAGGGGCAGGGGCTGGTCTATTTAGCACTGTCTCTTCAGTATCTAGCCCAGTGCTTGGCAGGGAGCTGGCTTGTTAATGCTTTGTTTTATAAAACTCAACTATAATTATCTCCACTGTTTCTAAAACAATAGCAGCTTCCGTGTCTTTCTCCATAGGGCAGAGAAAGAGAAGAGCATGGAGACCAGAAAGAAAAACTGCAGACTGACCCTGACCAGCCCAGAGGCCACAGAGGGGCTTGTCCAGCCTCTCAGGAAGAAGAATGAGATCATCTCGTCCCAGGAGACAGGATTTTCCTCCGGCGCATCATCTCTCATCGGCAGCACAGCTCCGGGGACAGAACTCCCTCCCACTGACCCTGGTAACTAGAGTGAAAGGAAGGGCAGTGTAATTACACAGCAGCATCAGACAATGCAACACAGGATGCACTGTGGGCCAGGGCAGAGGGAGCATGCAGTGTTGCTGCCTTTCCCAGCTAGGTGCCGGCTCAGTGTGTGGCAAGCACAAAGCTCTCACAATCCACAAGGAGTTGGCAGATTTATCAGACCCTGTCTAAGGACCAAAACTACATGTGAGCACAAGAATTTTTAATTTCTATGATAATAAGGAGCTTAAACTCCAGGTCTATTTACAGGCATAATTTATGAGCTCTGTCAGCCCCAGGCTGATTACTGTGATATATAGATTTACCAGAAATTGGCGACAACTAGAGAGACCCTACAAGTGGAAGAATTAAAGTTAAAGATGAAAAGAACTTCATGATTAAAGGGGTTGAGAGATACTGAAACAGAGAGAGTTTAAAAGAGTAAGAATCTTAAAGATCTATTAAAAATGAGCCACATGGAATACTATTCACCTGTTGGAAACTCCAAACTTTTCCCTCAGCTATGTGGGCAAGACAAGTGCACCAAGAGCCCCAATACGGCTCCTTGGGCTGTTGGTTTCTGCTCTTGCTAATCTGTAATTCACAGACAGTGGTGTGCACCAGAATCCCTAGGGCTCCTGGCAAAACTGTGCATTCCCAGTCCTTTTCTCCACTTAAACTAGTTTTTACCTTTTGCCTGAGATACATACACTGATTCAATATTTGAAGGGCAAAATTTATTATCTGGCTGGCACTGCATGGCAGCTTCCAGGGAAGTAAAGGATTAATACATTTACATAAAGAAAGGCTCCAATCCCCTCCAGATTCCACAAGACACTCCATATGTAATAGCAGAATGCAAGATTTAAGAAGAACCTTCCAGAATAAAAAGGTCCCATCTTATCAAAGCTCAGATGGAACTAAAACTAGCATGTCAACGAAGGCAAAATAGAGTTATTTTCTATGTCCCTACATTCCCTCAAGGAAGTTTAGTCCTTAAAACCAAAAAAATAAATAAAATTAAGAAACTGTCAAATTGTTCTCCAGAGCAAAGGTAGTGGGAGCAGAAGAACCATGAGCAAAATAGTCATTTGCTCAGTATATAACTTCTGTATTAAAAATAGTCAGGATGGTATTTCTGGAAGGTAATTTGATCAAATTACAAGGTTCGCTGGTCCCAAAGAGATATTTGGCCATTTTGTTGCAATGTTCATGCTATTCAACTGATTCATGAATTGCAATAAGGCTGCTCTGTCCCTGACAACTTGAGGACTTAACAATTGCCTCATACTTTGGGATGTCTTTTCAATTCCCTTTGGGGAAAAACTGAAACAGAAAGAAACTGATCCACAAAGTAACACAGTCACTGCCTCAGGAAGGAACTGAGGTGTTTAGATGAAGATTCCCGGCCTCCAAGTCAGGGTATCCTCACCCTAGAGGCTACTTTTTGTGGTCTTGGAAAAGCTCTTTCTCTACCTGGTCCTTTATTTTTCTTATATGAAACGGGCGGCCCCATACTGGATCTTCCTGCCTCCCAGGATCAAGTCTTGAATGAGGGATCAAGTCTTGAATGAGGGAGTTGTGTAGCCAAATGATATAGACATAGTTGGTGAAGACAGCAGGAGTGGGTAGCTCCCCAGACAAAGATGCCCTCACTCATGCCAATAGGTAAAGGACAAAAGACACGGGCAATTCAGTCAAGTGGAGAACAAGCTGGTAGGAGCATGTTTGTGTGTCCTGGGAAGCTTGGAGCCTGGAGAGTGGGGAGAGTACTCCCCACTTTGACTGGAGCAGAGCCAGCAAAGAGAGTGGTGATCCATTAAATAGAGTGGAAAGACTATAGTGTTGGTTAACAAAGGATCCCCTAGAAGAGAGATGGTCAGGGGAAAGAAGGGGGCCAGGGGCCCTGCCTTTCATTCATCCATTTTTTAATTCAATAATGTTCAGCACACACCACATACCACTGTTCTAGGCATGTGGGAGACATCTATGAACATAATGGACAAAAATTCTGCAGAGAAGAAATAGTTAATATATAATAACAGAATAAATTAGTCAACTATATTGCATGTCAGATGATAGTGAGTGTTGTTGAAGAAAAATAAAACAAGGGAGGGTGGTAGAGAGTTCCCGAGTGTGGGTAAGATCAAATTTAAATAGAGTGGTCAGGAGAGACCTCACAGAGCAGATGGCTTTGGATGAAGATCTGAAGTGAGCGAGGCAGTGAGCCATGTGGACTTCCTGAGGGAAGAGAACATCGAGCAGGATAAATAATCTAAGCCTCGTGCTGTAGCCTAGCTTGCCAAAGTTTCTTACTCTGACAAATTGTACCTTCATCCAAAGATGGCCACAATAATATATCCCATGCCACATGATCTTTTTATAATGTGACTTTGACACTGCTTCCATTAAGAAGTGAGGTCAGTGTTTCCTGACCTTGAAGCTGGACAAACTATGGCTATGGCCAAAGTGATTCTATATAACTGCTGAAGCTAAGCCATGAAAGGTAGTAAACCTTCTGCTTGGTTCTCTGGAGATAGTCACTCTTGGAATACAGCCACCATGTTGTAAGGAAGTGCAAGGAACCCACACAGAGTCCCCCCATCTAGGTATTCTGGGGGATAACCCCAGCTGAGGTTTCAGCTGACAGTCATTACTGACCAGTAGACAGGGGAGCAAACAAACTTTCAGATGATTCCTGCCCCCAGCCATTGTCATGCCCAGGCTTTGAGTCTTCCCAGCTGATGCCTTGGACATCTTAAAGCAGAAATAACACATCCTCACTGTGCCCTTTCCAAATTCCTGACCCATATAATCCATGTGAAAAATAAAATGGTTGTCTTATATTTCTAAGTGCAACTGGTTTGTCATGCAGCCACATAACAAGAGATAACTGGAACATCCATATTAAAGTGTAGTACCCTATTCCAGTGAATAATAAAATGTTACCTTAATTTGCATGTCCCTTGTGAGTATATTCCTTCTCTAGGCTCCTCACAGGGAGAAGAGGTAGTTAGGCTGAGTTAAGATTAATGTGTTTTTATGTCCCTTGACTTAAAAACTACCTAATTGTCTCAATATTACTCCTAACAGAGAGTAGCAGCAAAAAAGAACAAATAGCCTCAAAATAAGCTTTAATAAAAATTAAAGGAAGCATCACAAATCAGTAAAGAGGGAAAGAATTATTTAAAACTTGACACTGGAACCAGTATTTAAGTAGTTAGGAGAAAATCAATTTAGATCCTGCACTTAAATAAATTCAATATGAATCAAAGTATCTAATGGAAAAAAAAATCAAATAATAAGATGAAAATACAGATAAAGATGTGTTTTATTTCTTGCAGGAAAAGGCTTTCCAATTTTAAATGCAAAGAAATTACAAAAAAAAATATTGACAGATTGAATTACATGGCAAAAATTTAGAAACAATATTAAAAGATAATGAGCGAAAAGCAGTATCTGCAACAAAGATTATAAAAAGACAACAATATGAAAAGGCAAATATACAAAACAAAAACATTAAGATCCTAATTCATTAATGGACAAAGAACACAAATAGGAAAGTTCTAAACAAACAAATCCAGATGAACTGTGAAAAATTTTAAATTAAAATAATAAGTTAATAATTATCTTCATCTTCAACAGCAAAATGATAATAATGATGTAGTGTAAGTTGAAGAGTACTATACATTGCTGGTAGAAATATATATTTTTTGAAACTTTGGTAAGTTAGGTTGGGAATACTCATAATAACAAGAAAAACAAAAGAAAAAAACTTCAGAATAATTCATGGTAAATTACCACCATTAGAAAAATAGGTAAGCAAATTATGATACCTCAACTTCAGAAAATACCTTGTATTTATTAAATTCACATTTACAAAGAGTTTTTAATAATGTGGAAATGTAATCAAATTTTCGATAAATAAAAACATACAAAAATATGTATGTTTCTACAAAGAAAAAAATCTAAGATGTACCTCAAACTAATAGTGCTGATTATCTCTTAGGATTACTGGTAAATTTCCTGATAATACTTTACTGATTTCTGGTTTGGTAGAATTTTTAGGAAATAAAGAAATCAGGGCAAGACTGATCAAGATCAGGGTCCCAAATTCCCTGTAGAAGGAATTAAGTGCTGTAAGCCCCTGGCTGAACAGCATTTGCTTAGAAACTACAAGGTCATGCAGGCATGGTACACAGGGAACTCAGCTAACCTTGGGAGGAAAGGGAACAAGGTGAAAGGGATCCAAGACTGTTTACACATCAGCCCTCAGTTTATGTATGAGTGTTTTTTTATATTCCTTTTTTGGTCCCTCATGAGGGAAGACAGATCTGGTTAGTCAACACACATGAACCTTTGGTGTAGACCCTATTGGCTTTAGGAAAATTGAGAGATGCCAAGGGTTATAGGAGAGAAAGAAGTGAGATCTCCAGTGATATTCAGCTTATAACCAACCTCCAGGGAGGGCATCTTCTGGCCTAAAGAAAGTTTATGTCTAATACAATTCATATTAGACTACCCTGGATTATTTCAAGGGTAAGAAGAATAGTGCCCAAGCCATAATATACCCATGCAACCATCTTGCACTCACTCCTGAAATGCTGCTGGATGGAATATGCTGGACTGGCTTCATGGGATCAACAATTACATTCCCTATATAGTTCTTCTTACCCACCCAGTTACCCATAAATAGGAAGCCAAGGCTTGTCATTGGCTGGACATGTGGCGGTGGGGAGCTTAGGCCTACTGGATACAAGCAATATGAAAAGGGAATAAACAAATCAGGGCAGGTCCAACATCTAAAAGCATTCAAACCTCTGATTCTAGAGTCTACTCTCAACCAATGGCTCCAGTTCTGCCTCTAACCATAAGAAGCATGCAAGACAGGTGGAGAATGAAGATATACTTAAAAAGAGGCTTCAGATGCCCTATAGGGGCTGCTATTAATATCGCACAGGTTGCGGAACAATGGCCAACTGTCCGCCTTCCTCGAAGACCTTAAACATCAGCTCTACTTTTTTTAGATAGGAGAAAAACTGAAGTCCAAAGAGGGACAATGACCTATCTGAGGTCACACAGTTGATTCACAGCAAAGTATTGATCTAGGTCAATAGGGTGTCCAAACTATGGCTTGTGGCCACATGTTGATTTGATCAGGACTTTTTTTCTTACCTGTGATGTTGAATATCATAAAAAGTATACATGGATCTTTTTATTTGACTAATCAGTTTTTGTTAGTGTTTATGTATTTAATGTGTGGCCCAAGATGATGATTCTTCTTCCAGTGTGCAGCAGAGAAAAACATGGTGGACGTTCCTATGACTTAGGCCAATTCTGATAAAAGCCTGACATTAACTTTGAAAAGCAATCACACATTGAGAGCAATGCTAGTATCTGCCTCACTGGGCTGGAGAGAAGCCACCCTTGTCTGATAGAAAGTGGACCTAGTAGCACGCCCTCCTGGCCAAATGAACCAGGGTAGGCCATTGCCCCCTAAACCTCGGATTGGGTGTGGCTGAGTAGATGGGTGCTATAGATCTCATGGTGTGCTGCACACATGGATCCTCAGACCCACGCTTCAGGAAACCTCATACTCTATACCCGTCTCTCTTTTTGATTAAGCTCTAGATGCTTTCGAAAAGGAGAAACCTGAATATTTGAATGATGATGGGATTGACTAGATGGTCTCTGAAATATCTTTAATTCAGAAATACCGAGGGCTTTGGAAGTCCAAAGAATTTAAGAACAGAGCTGGATAGGGAATGCAGCTGACCAGCAGAGAGTGTGACACTAAGGACATCCTGCAATCTTTCCAGGCCTCAATTTCTTCATCAGGTGGGCAGATAAAACAGGTAGAAAAACTAGATACTGATGTTCCTTGACTTACAATGGGTTGTGTCCCCATAAACCCATAATAAGTTGAAAATACTGTAAGTCAAAAATGCATTTAGTAAAATTGTCATCACGACTCAGCCAAGCCTACCTTAACCATCCTCAGAACACTTACATTGGCCTACAGTTGGGCCAAACACCTGGCCACACAGTACGCTGCAGACGCAGAGCACTGATGGTTTACCCTCATGATCTCGTGGCCGATGGAAGCCGTGGCTCGTTGTTGTTGTCCAGAATCACAAGAGTGTCATACAGCATATCCCTAGCCTGGAGAAAATTTCAAAATTCAGAATTCAAAGGATGGCTTCTACTTCATTAGTATCACTTTAGCACCTTCTTAAAGTTGAAAAATTTTAAGTTGAACCACCATAAGGTGGGGACTATCTGTAATCACTAAGGTCTCTTATATGTTGCTTTAAATTTCTCTTTCATTTCTGCTACAGATTTGCTCAAAAGAAGCTCTCCTCATTTTCAAATTGGCCAAAGGAATATGTATGGACAAATCCCCTTGTCCCACTGCCTGATGATTTGTGTATTCAGAAGCCCTCTTGATGTGACTGGAACATTTGCCAGTCAAAACCTAAGTGGCTTAAGAGACTCAGAGCTTCTCTCCTTGGAAGAGGCCCCGGAGATTCCCAAAGGCTTCTTCCAAAGTGGCTTAGACTGTGTGGGCTGCTCAGTTTGCTGTATCCCCATCCACATCACCTCCGGGAATCAGGGACAGTGGAAGTGTCTTCGCAGTGGCTCTGGCCACTGACTGAAGTTCCATCAGAGTAACAGCCGGGTGCCATAGGCTCCCATTTCAGACAAGCCAGAGATCCAAGTATCGCCCCTCATGATTAATGATAAGAAGTTGAGAGTCTAATGGCTAGATTTCAGATGCCTCTTGTCCACAGTACTCCCAAATACCATAGCCCATATCCAGAGCCACCATGACATGTGTAGGGGGTGGCGGCAGTGGCTGGAGGGAGACATGTGCTTGGTAGGATCCAGAGATCTTCTGGAGCCAGGTTAGCACATGCTGAGGAAGCAACCGAAGTGGAGGTGAGGCTGGAATACTGGCACTTGGCAGGTGCGGACACTGGGAACGGGAACCTGGTGGTGATGGAGAGGTGGTAATAAGGACTGTGTTTGTGATTTGCTCCAGGTCAGAGGCAGGAGGTGTAAAGGGCAAACTAAAATGCCAGAAATCTGCCCAGAGACGGAATCCAGAAGGTGCCTAAAGCCAAAATCGGGGAAGAGAATTCAGGTCTGGAGTGAAAGCAGTGTCTTATGGGAAGCAGGACAGGAAGATCCGGTATCTCACTGTGGCCTCCTTGGGGCAAAACCAGGGCCTGTGGAACTGAGATGACATGCAAATGCCATCAGAAGGTCCATGGCAAGTCATTACCCAGGACAAAAGTGATACAAAATCACCTCCACTTGGGGCCTTTTAATGTCCCCAGCAAACTGATGACCTCTGGACAATCAAGCAGGTTCCCTGGGAGTCATGGGAGCCTGGTTCATACCAGGAGTGCTTCCTTTCAGCAAGACCCAAATTTTACAGTAGGAGGAATATTAGCTCCATAAAAAGCTGTCATTACAATGACATCCCCAACCCTAAGTAGAAATTGCTCCACCATCAAATTATTCACCAAATCTAGTATTGTAAAGGAATGATGGACAACTCTCTTGTCCCAGCACCCAGGGATTTTCACACACAGAAACACGTGTTGGTATAAGTACTTTTGTAGCTCCAAAAGGTTGTGAGATTAATTCTTTCCCTGGTTCCCATCCCACCCCCACCACCTGAGACCAAGCAATGCTTGATAACTATCAATTTATACCTGGTACAAAAATGTTCTGTTGGTGCGACAAAGGCTGACATAGTTGAAATAAACCTTGGCAATGACAAGCTGAACCCAAAGGGAACTAAGTGAAATATCAGATACATCAGGTCAGACATTTCCTCCCTCTTGAGAAGAACTCAGACAATGTGAAAATTCGTTTTAAGTCAGAGACATTACTGAAGTAGCTACCTAAAGCAGTTACTACACCATGGGCAGGACCTCCCAGGCCATGTGCATCCAGAGGAAATACTACTAATGTCGCTCAAGTACTCCTTGGGGATTTTGTCCCCACATTATCAATATTATTTCTCAATGGGCCAAGAAGAGAGGAGGGGAGCAGGCAGGAGACAAGTTAGGGCTAAGGTGAAAACAACCCAAATATCCACCAGTGGATGAATGAATGAACAAAATGTGCTATCTGCTTCAAGGGAAGGTCATTCAGCCCTTGAAAAAGTAAAATTCTGATATACACTACAACAGTCTTGAAAACCTGCTAAGTGAAATACATGAGACACTAAGGGCAAACCTTGTACAATCCTGCTTATGTGAGGTGCCTAAATAGGCACATTCACAGAGGCAGCAAGTAGGACAGATCCACCAGGAGCTGGGGGAGAGGAGAGGACAGTTACTGTTTAATGGAAACGGAGTTTCTATCTGGAGAGGGGACAAGTTCTAGAAGTGGATAGTAGAATAGTTATGGTGGCACAACATGTAAAGGTACTTAATGTCATTGAATTGTACACTAAAACTGGTTAAAATGCTAAACATTGTTAGGTACATTGTACCACAATACAAAATAACTTTAAATAAGCACAAAGATCATTTGTAAATGTTACCTGCTGAAATCTCACCTAAAAGCAACGGAATCAGCATGTCTTGGACATGGCCCATGTGTCTATTAGTATCTGACCTGCCACTCAGGCTTGTCCACCCATTCTTGCCTTTCCTCCTAAGTAAATCAGTAAATATTTATAAGTGCCTTTCTTGCATGTTTTATGTAGTACGCTAAAAGCTGGAAGTGAACATCCGAGGATCAGAAGTTAGCTATTTGATCAGGTCCACAGCTTAAAAAGTGGATGGAGTGATTCATAAAAGTCCACAAATTCTTTAATATGTCTTCAGTCAAAAGATAGAATCGAATTCACTTCCCCTTGTGTGGGCTGGGCTTGCTCTCTCCTCTTTGAATCATCCACTGATGGGGAGGGGGCTTGGAGAGCTGAGTGCCATGCTGTGAGAACCAGGTCTCCCTTTAGTCCCTGGTCCTGGTCCTGGTGAGGACCCTTCAGCAGCCCTGTAGAGAGGCCCCTGTGGTGAGAAAGCAAGGCCTACATGGGTGAGAGCTGTTGTGAAGGGTGATCCTCCAGCCCTGGCCCACAGCGTGACAACAAGAGAGAGAGAGACCCTGAGCCCCAGCATAGTAAATCCTGGATCCTGGACACTGAGAGACTCTGTTTGTCATTTTAAACTGCTGGAAAATTTTGGGATACTTTGATATGCAACAAGACCTAAGTGGGGTTGAACTAGATTCTCAGAATTGAAAGGAGCCTTAAAGGTCCTCAGATCTAACCACCCAGCCCTTTCATTCCCAGTGCCTGCTGCAGTCTTGACTTCAGCTTTTCCTCTTGGCCTTCATCCGTGATTCTAGGTCATTCATTCAGCAAATATTTACTGAGCACTTACTATTTGCCAGACACAAATGCTCTAAGGGTTAAGATGACCAAAGACACCACACCTGAGTCTGATGTACCCTGTTACAGTGCTTGTTAGGGCAGGGGACTGTGGGGACTCAGAAGCAGTGGGGCAGCGCCCCTCTCCTCATCTTAGGGATATGGAGAAGAGTCATAATGTCTTCCCAGCAGCGAGGATCCACAGCTGAAAACTGGAAATGAATGACAGAGACAGGCAAGGACCTTCTTGGTAGAGGGGACTCCATTGCATGGCTGAGGAACTGTCTTCAGCTCAATGCCCGGGCAGGGATTGTGACTGCTGACAGGAGGGCATTGACGGTCAGAGGGAGGCACCTGAGCACCATTCCACTGACAAGAGTGGCCTCAGAAGTGTTGGAGGTATTCAGGTTTTCATTTTACCAAGTACACTCTGCTCCAGGATGGAGGACTGGCAAGGCAGGGCAGATGTAAAGACAAGGGATGCAGCGAGAAACTGCTCCTACATCCAGACAAGAGAGAAGAAAGAACCAAGCCAGTGACAGAGTAAATGCAGAGAAGGAGATGGACTGAAGAAAACAGTTCAATAATATTTGGGAGCAAGGGAGAAGAGGTGAGGCTGATTCCCAGGTTCCTGAACTGGGAGACCATGAGAGGAGGCTGCAAAATGAAATTGCACGTGTTAGATGAGGCCTGACTGCACACCTACCCTCCCCAGCTTCCCTTCTGTGTGGGTTCCAAACTCCAAGGCTCATGGGACATTGAGCTGAAGGGCATCAAGTTCATCTGGTCAACCCTCCCCTCTCTAATGGCTGCACAGGCTGGTTATCGGTATCTTGCAGGATCAGCCTTTGGCCTGGGTCAATGTGGTGCTATCCCCAACCCGGGAACCACAGAGGAGACTCTTCATTCATCTCTGTCAGCTGAGCTGTTAGGAGCTGCTCTTCTCCCTCTTCATGCCAGACAGGAGCTCCCTCAGCAGGACCCAGCCTAGCCCCTCTCCTCTGTGGGAGCCACAGAGCTCCAGGCACGAGCTCAGTTCTTCCAGATGCTGCCCCAGCCCTCCCCACCCTGGGCTGCTTTGCTTTCCCTGTGCTCATGACTCCCTCCTCACCCTGGCCTTGGGTCCTGCCTGGCAATGCGTGTTTGGTGAGACTATGTTCTTCTGTCTACCCTGCCCCTGCTGGCTTCACAGCCATGGATGGCCTACTTCACCTTTCTAATCCTCAGTTTTCTCATATAAAAAGTGGGGATGACAATAGTTCCAAGATTGTAATATTGCTGCCAGGATTAAAGGAGATAATACAGAAAATGCTTAGAGGAATGTGTGGCACATACTATCTTTTATTAAATGCTAGCAGTGGTGATGATGACAATAATGATGGTGGTGATGGTGATGATGATGGTGGTGATGAAGATCCCATTTCCCTTCAGAATTCTCAGTGATGATCGACCCACTTCTGCCTTGAACCAATTCTCAGGCCCTGTCCCACATTGAGCTTTTTCTTTCTTATCCTTCCATCTTTCTCAGCTTCCTCCATCCTTGCTTCTCCTTAAAATAACTAACCTCAGCAGCACCTGTGGCTCAAAGGAGTAGGGCACCATCCCCATATGCCAGAGGTGACAGGTTCAAACCCAGTCCCAGCCAAAAACTAAAAAAAAAATAAAAAAAATAAAAAAATAGCTAACCTCCCAGCACTCAGTCAAAATCAGAGTCTCCAAGCTAAAAGAGAGCTTAGAGTTAACGCAGTCTAGCACATGTATGTCCTACATGAGTGAACTGAGGGTCAATGAAGATACCTGTGTGGTATCATATTTATATATCAGAAATATGCATAATAAACACATATATATATTTTTTGCCTGTATGTAAGCTAACATGGGAGGTTGGTCTGGGCCAAAACTCATCCCCACCCCAGACCCTTTGTACGTGCTGTTCCCTCTGCCTGCAGCCTCTTCCTCCAGATGTCTTCATGGCTCTCGGGTCATGCCCAGTCTTGCTTTCTAACATCAGCTTATCCCAGAGGCCTTCTCTGCCCATCCTATACAAATGAGCACCACTGCCCGTGGTGGGGACTCTGTCCCTTCCTAGGCCTCATTTTCCCAACCTCATTAGTGACTAATTTGTGTTTTTTTGCCTTATTGTCCGCTCTCCCCTCTAGAATACGAACACCACCATGACAGCAGGGACTTTTTCTGTTTTTGCTGCTATAGCCCTACTGCCTAGAATAATGCCTGCCACACAGTAGGCATTAAATAAGCATTTGTTCGCACCCACATTTATTCATTCATTCATTCAGTAGGTAAGTCAGTCTTTTGTTTATTGCATGAATTCATGAGGCCTCTGTCTATTGATTATTTAATTGGTTCAGAATTTCACAGACTGTCACAGAAGATTGTGGGAGAGAATCCCACTCCCACACTCCTCCATGCAGCTCTGCTCTGTTTGTCTGTAGTTTAGGAATCAAGCCTCAGAGGAGGAGAGCAGTTACCTCTGGGATCCCAGGAGAGAATCCAGAAAGTGGCTGTTCCCACACAAAGGCTAATGAATGGCTCCCAGTGAAACAGATGCTAGGAAGCCTGTCTTCTCTCTGGCCATCACAGGGATTCTGGCCTCGTTCCCAGACACGAAAGAGAGATAGGACCTCCATCAGAGGGTGGTGGACCCAAACTGTTTACTACCATCTGTAGGGGGCATTATCCCATCCACCCCAACTTGGGAGGCAAGCTGAGTAGAGCATTGTTTAGTAAGAATAGCTTTTCCACTATTGTACAGAATAAAAAGCTGTCTCTTTCACTTTGTTGGATTACAGGATGAATCACAGCTTTTTGTTTATCCAGAAACCACCTGTTTACCATTTGTAAAGAGACTTGATTGCCTCCAAGAAATGTTGGTGTGAAGCTGCAGTATTTCCCACTGAGGAAGGGCAGGAGGCACAGAAATCAGAGAAAAAGGATAACGAAGAAAGTTATGGGCCTTTAGGAAATGAGGTCTCTAGGAGGTTGAATGAAAATAATGGGAGCTATCATAAACCAAGCCTTGTGTTAAGCACACTGCCCACTCCATCTGTTAACCTCACAACAGTCCTATCATCATTCTCATTTTACAGATTGAGAAACTGAGGCTCAGAGGTCACAGACTTGCCTGAGCTCTAATAACTGGTAAACTATAAACTTCAAATTTAATGGGAAGCCTACATTTTGTTCTTTAACCATTATCTTGGCAAATATGAGCTGAACTGTCCTGCTGGGACGATTTCTAATACAACTTCCCCCAGCTCAGACCTGGATGTTACCAGTGGGAGCAGGTCACTGCCAGGGTTTAGGAATTTTCAGTTCATCCTGGAGAATAAACAAGCTGCCGATCATTGTGATGGATGAATTCCCTTCTCATGGGATTAGGGAGCAAGGAGAGCCTAAAAGGGTAAGAGTTTAGCCAGTATAGCAGAGAACTGGGAGGGGAACATTACAGCTGACAGGTGTGTGGGTACATGGTGACCAGGTCTAAGAGAAAAATGGCATCAGGAGACAACATTGGCTGGGAGTCCAGAGGTGAGGATGTGAGGCTGGTAGATGGAGCAAGGCAGGAGTACAGGGCAGAGAGCTGCACAGAGCATGGTGGGCTGCTTAGATAAGCCCAAGGAGAGAAGCCAAGGGGTTTGCAGGGACAAGTTCCCCCAGGGAAGGTGATTCTATCCAGCATCCTCTGACTACAGAGCCACAAGGCCCTCTGAACTCAGCGAGGCGGGGCACAGAGCCCTCCCCTGTGTGGTACAGGGGCTACTGTCCACATGTAGTGTGGGCCTATATGAAACATGGGCCACACAGACCTGACCCAAAGCACAAGAATCCCTTCTCCAGGCAGTTCTGGATGCTGAGAGAAGCTACCTAGAGAACTTTCCAGGGGTTCTCAGACTGCGGCCAACAGGCCACATGAGGCGGTGTGATTGTTTTGTTTTGTTTTACTTCAAAATAAGATATGTGCAGTGTGCATAGGAATTTGTTCATAGTGTTGTTTTGTTTTTTTTTTTTAAACTATAGTCCGGCCCTCCAATGGTCTGAGGGACAGTGAATTGGCCCCTTGTTTAAAAAGTTTGAGGACGCCTGCTAGACAAAGCAGATGAAAGAAATCCTGTCACTAATTCCCCTCCTTCTACACTTGTGGTGCATCTTACAATGGTATATGTGAAGTAAAAGCCATTTTGGAGAGAAAACGTGTTTCATTCACACTTGTATTTCTAGAACAATTCCCAGCACACAGAAGCATGACCAATATTAACACTGAGTAAGTTTCAGGAAGGGCTGGTGCTCATCCTATGCCAAAGTTGGGACACAAGGAGAGGAATCCACATTGTATTGATTGTAATGGTGAATAATAATCAACATTATTGATAATCGGGGAATTGAAAAGTGTTCTAAACTAAAATTTAATGAACACTTACTTGCTGCAAGTAATTTGTGAATTCCCACCTAATGGTTTGTGTGTAAGTTAAGCGTTCCGTCTCTGTTATGTTGACGCCCAGACGGATCAAGGAAGCTGCCTTCGATTCCAAAGGCCTTTTGAGCCCATGTTCTTCACCCTCTGCTTAGGATAAGTTAGGCAAATGCTGGGGCAACCAGCTTAACACAGACGGGTTGGCTTTCCACCCATACTAAGGCTGGTGCAGACTGAGCAGTCTCCCCCGGCAGCTGTGTTCAGGGAGCCGACAGGTGCATCCTGGTTCCGTTTAGAGGTCCCGTCTCAGCACCTAGCCTCCTTCCATCAACACAGGGGGTGAAGAGACAGAGGGAACCATGGTGAGAGAGTTTTCCCAAATAGACACAGATCCCTTCCACTCACGCTGTGTTAGCCAAAACAAGTCTTATAACTGCCTAACTGTGAGGGGCTGATTGGTATAGTTTATTTTGTGTGGCCAGATGGAAAGAATATCAAATGAAACTGAGTGAATCCATGTACCATTTTGTCCCCTCTGCCCAATTTAATATTAAAGGAAAAGATCTGGCTTTATGGGAATAGGGACTCTGGAGATGGGAGGCTAAGCTCTTCATTAAAACATAATTACACAAATATTTACTGAATCCCTACTGCGTGTCAGGCTCTGTTTTCCATCCTGAAAACAAAGTGCTGAACAGAACACAGAAGTCCCCACAGGCAGGGAATTTGCATTCTAAAAAGGAGAGACAAACACAATACTCCCCAAATGTAGTAATTTTAAAAATTAAAGAAGTATAACTAGGTTCTTACACAGAATTATCATAGTGTTATGTGGCAGAAGGTTTCTCAGAAGCTGGTTTAGATAAGGTTGTCAGCGAACATCTCTTTGGGGAGGTGATATTTAAACCCAAATCTGAATGACGTGAAGGAACAGCCACATGAAATCAGGAGAAACGTTCTAGACAGGAACAGTTAGTTCCATGTCTTTGCTGCAGAGATAAACTCAGGGTGATAATGAACAGAAAGTAGGTCATGGTGACACAGCTATGATTTAATAAAATAAAAATAAAAATAAAAAAGAAAGAAAGTAGGTCATGGTGGATGGAGCCAAGGAGGAGGCAAGTCCCAGTATTCCACGTAGTTGCAGGAGCTGGGAGGGATCAGCTCAGACAGGCTTTCTACCGCAAAATAAAGAGCTTTGAGTACAATGAGAAACCACTGGAGGGGGCTGAGCAGCACAGTGACATGGTCTGATTTATGCTGATGGCTGGTGCAGAGCAGTGTTCCAGGCCTGTGCACTCCTGAACCCTGAAAATAGAAGCTGTGATGATGGATACCTGCGTGAGAGCCAACGGCAATATCAGAGCTGAAAGGGCTAAGCTCCACTTGCCTCCAATGGGACTGTCAGAGAAATACATTGTTACTGAAAAATGCCAGGATTGGCAAAATCAGGGCTTGTCTGAAAAACTAAAGAAAATTGAGGCGTGTAAAATGCTATCCAAGTGTTTGCAAACTTGAATAGTGCGAGCTGGTCTTTAAAGTAATGGCACGTTACATTTCACATTGTATATGGAAGCAGTACCCTGAACCCCATAAAAGCATCGATATACAAAGTAATGATTTAATAAAAAATAATTTAAAAAAATAAAGCAACTGGCCACTGGTGTGCCACGTGACCAGTCTCTGAAAAAATCTATGCGAACATGGGGTTGAGTCAAAGTAAGTTAACGTTATGTGGACACCTGATATTACACTGGGCCAGCCGTGGGATGAGGTGGGGACTGCAAAGAAAAGCAGGAGGTCATGTGGGGAATCACGCTAATGACACTCAGAGATGACAGTGTTCACTGGCAGAGGCAAATAGAAAATCCTGCTCCAGCTGAGCCTTCAGAGTTGCTTCAGATTTAGCTACCAATGCAGGTAATTTCTTATGAGGATGCAGGCGATGATGTGACAGGGAAAATGGGTTTGGGGCACTTTTTCCAAACCCTGTTTCCTAGGCCCTTCCAGTTCAAAGAAATGCCTCTGGGAGCCACCATGGACCTGGGGGGGGGGGGGGGGAGGAAGGAAGAGAATTGGCCAACACACAGGCTAGCTCTGTGTGAATCCATCCAAAGCTGTCCTTCATGGGTGATAGATTGCAAACATTGAGGTTTCACAGGAAATTCTACTGATAAAAATTGTATTTTGAATGCCAGAAGAGCATGGCATGGAGCAGCACAGGGCTGGGAACCGCACATCTGGGTGATATCTCAGGGTGCTTGATTTTGTCCTAACACTTCTAGGGATAGCTACTTCCAACCCCAAAGGACATTTGGGAAAATTGATGATAAAGGATTTTCCATTACTTGTTCCATTTACAAAAACAGTAAATGGTCGAAATGGGATTCCAACCTTGATTTCTACTCCCCAGGACCACATCCCATTAAGCGTCCCATGATGGGCCCACATCCACCATCCCCTGACTTTGGGCTTTTACTAGATACCATCTTCCAGAATCTCAGCTTTATCATTCTATTGAATAGGAATACAGGTGATGCTTAATAAAGTCAATTTCATCTTAAGGTTCAAATGATACAATTCGCTTATAATAAGAAGCCAGCAGGAGCCAGGCCCTGTGCTAGGCACTGACCAGACCTTGGCTCCTATGATCATCACAGGAGTACTGATGCCACCTGACCATGCGCAGGAGCAGTAAGTCGGGTCCAGGCAGCTCAGTTCCGTCATCTGAGCCTAAACGCAGGGATGATGGAGGTGCTGCTGCTCCACTGTTGATGGTCAGTCCATTCCCATGAGCAGGACTTCACCTAACTTCTGTAGTCACTTAGGCAGAAATACAGAAGGAAGTCCATTTATCATTTTCTTTCCATTTACCATTTAAAGAGCTTAACATCATAAACCAAGATAACAAACACACAACGTTATGACCTATATTGATAAACACATCTCCAAACCAACATACGTACAGCTTTCATATTATTAAAAAGTCAAAGTCAGTCAAAACATATCAAAGAAGACCAAAATCTAATTATTATTATACATATCAATATCTTGGCATGGTATTGAAGGATGATCAGCTGATTGACTAAGCAGAGGTATATAGAGATAAACATAATTAATAAATTGCTATATTTTATTTCATAACTTATTTTTTTCCATGGCTATGTTCTATAATCAAGAGTCTTTATATATATTTTGTTACATTGACAGTAATTCTCCAGTCCACCAAAAAAAAATGTAAATTTATTCAAGTTCAGTAAATGTTAATGTATTTTCATCTAACGCATGAGTTTCAGTATATGTGAAGTCTATAAAAACTAGAATTATTTGATATCTATTATTAAATATAGTATTTTTCTTTATAAACATTTAAAGCTGACCAAAAAAATAAAAGCTAAAGTTTAAACTTAATAATTAATTTTACATCAAAATGATTTTAGTAGTTATTTTTTAAATGTTTAAATGTATTTAAACATATTTTGTTTAGACCAAAAAGTATATAAATATCAGGGGATATGAATTTAAAATTGTAGAACGTTGCTTAGTTGCTATGTGTGACTACCAAACGCCAATGCAGCGCCAGTCGGTCAGTATCGCCAAGGCATGAATTTGAACATTAAAAGAAAGGAGGAGATGGGCATTTGGATCAATGGGCAAATGGTAATCACACAGGAGTCTACTGTGTTCCTACTGGAGGAAAATGTGTCCAATGTGATTGGTAATTCTTTGTGACAATTCCTGGCCCTTTAACTGAGTCAGGAAAAGCCCAGACCTCTGGGTGTATCTGCAAAGGTGCTCCCAGAAGAGTTAACATTTGAATCAGTGGAATGAATAGGGAGGTGGCATGGGGCTCATCCAAAAAAAAATCCACCCAGGGCCTGAACAGAACAAAAAGGTAGAGAAAGGCTGAACTTGCCCTCTGTTGGACTGCCGGGTCCGGATCCCTATCTTCTCCTGCCCTGGGACTGGATCTTATGCTACCTACCTGTCTGGTTCCCAGACACGAGGGCTGGAATCCACACCACCAGCTTTCCTGGGTCTCCACTTACAGATGGCACATGGAGAGACTTCTCAGCCTCCATAATCATGAGAGCTAATTCCTTATAATAAATCTGTGTGTGTGTGTGTCTGTGTGTGTGTGTTTAGTTTGTTTTCTTTTACTTTGACTCTTATGAAGCTATATATCAGAAAAGGTACAACCCACACAAGTTGCTTTCTGATATGGTATTTTTGCTTGTTTGTTTTTTATCTGTTTTTGATCATGTAAGACTAGAGATGTGGAGAGTAGCACACTTCCTGGGGACAGGACACAATGATAAGAGAGACCTTTTACCTAACAAACGCAGTCAATGTAACCTAAGTCTTTGTATCCTCAATGAATCCCAAACAATGAAAAAAAAAAAAAAAAAAGAGTGACCATTTGGGTGATGAGAGCTACTGCTCCCACTTTGGTTTATTCAGGCCCAAGGGTCTCTGTTGATACAACTCAGCTTGGTGGTTGCAGCGCCAACATAGGTGTACTCATCACAGGAGCACAGAGTAAGCATGGGGCCTTCTCTGGGCCTCGAAAGGCCAGGTAGGGCTCATGGGCTGTAACGTGTTGACCTCTGCAGTAATGCATACAGTTCTAAATGGAATTATTCTCTTTCCTAAGTCTAAGCAGGCTGCTGTAGTTATGTCTTGTAAATAGAAAGGAGATTCGGAGGCGTAAACTCTTTAATTAAATAGCTGGTTGCTGCGATCCTTATTTTACTGATCTGCTATTTGAGAACAGAGCTCAGTAACAAATTCCATT
Source organism: Loris lydekkerianus (assembly GCA_963574355.1). Lineage (NCBI taxonomy): Eukaryota > Metazoa > Chordata > Mammalia > Primates > Lorisidae > Loris > Loris lydekkerianus. The sequence goes on from CAUYPK010014612.1 coordinate 23,566, forward strand.
CCCTTAATCCCCTCTTATCAGTTATCAACCTGGTGGAGATTTGAACACATTGAGCTTATTGTTAAGTGGAAAAAAAAAAAAAAAAAAAGTAGCAATCTTAGGTGACCAGATGTGTTCAGACTCTCCCAGGGGGGCCTCTTCTACTTACATGCTTATTTGTTTATTTTTGTTTGGTTTCTTTATATGTATTCCTGATCTGAGGCAGGCTTATCTCAGAGCAGAGATGACAACATTGTCAATATCGCCACCAGTAATAACAGTTTAACAGCAGCAAATATCTTTGGGGGCTCATGCTTTGCTAGCCATTATCCTAAGAGTCTTGAGTATAATAACTGTTGTAGTGAGAGAAAGTGCAGTCTGGAATTTTCTAATAAAAGTGTATCATCCAAAACATTCTTGAGAAGCTACTCCATAAAATACGGGGCAGAGCGGAGAAAAAGGATCAGGCCTCAGTTGACTCATTTGACCCTTGCCAGCTGTAGAGACTCTGTATCCTTGCTTGTAACAAAGGTAAAAAACTTAATGTTGTAGCGAGTACAAAATGAGATAAGATTTATAAAACACAATTTCATAGAAGTGTGGATACTGCATGAATATTTTAACTAAGATACATTATTTGCAGTCTTTTTATCAATATTTCAGCAGACCAAGAAATACATCTTTAATAATTTTCTAAATGCTTCTTTTTTCTCTCAGTTCTCTCTTGCACTGAGAATCAAAAATGAAGGACAAAAGTAATCTAGGATCCTTTTGATCATGGAATCCAACGCATCTTACTTAAGACTTCAGCTATAAACTTTGAACTATATTTTTAGAAAGCACTTTGTTTCTTATATTGTTTTTTAAAATGTGCCCTTTCGAGATATTTTGGAGTCAACTTGCAATACTTTCTTACGCGTGGCGTTAATATATGTTGAATCAGTTCCAAGTTTGGAAACAATCCTTGCTGATTTGAAGGTAATATGTGGTGCTTGTCACTGGAAATGTGTGTGCAGGTGTGCCGACAATATGCGACTGGCGTTAACATTAATCACAGATCAGAATTTGGCAGATGCTAGGTTTTAGAGCAAGTATAATCTAGTATTATGGCAAAAGGAATTTAACCAACTTCTTTTATCTGAGCAACAAATTAGGATATAATTAGTATTGTGAGCATTAGAGGGTGTGTGTGCACCTCAGTGTGTGAGTGTGCAGGTGTGCTTTGGGTGTGCCTATTAAATTTAACTTTCCCTTTTCCTCTTTCTAGTACCTCTGCCCATCAGGACTAGAGCCTTCAATTTACAGTTGTCTTTGCCTTAATATCCATGAAACTGGAGACTGCTTCAAGCCAGAAACAATGTTCAGTTTTGCATTTCTTGTAGGTCACTCTTGTTCTCCTCAAGAAAAAGGCTATCTTCCTATAATTGAAATTTATCAGAAATTTTCCTAGGAACTCATGAAGTGAGTGCTGTGTAATGTCATAAACATTTCTTGTGATGTTGTACTCCTCAGTAAATGCAATATCACACTTTTTATATCTCTTCTTATTAGATCCCTCAAAGAAGGCTGATAGGTAACATGTCAAATGACAACATTAGAGATCCAGGCAAAATTCATCTATTTTAAAAATATCAAACATATCTTATATGAAAAGCTATACCAAATATAGCAGTGAGGGGTGGAGGGAGGGGGATTGGTGGGATTATACCTGTGGTGTATCTTACAAGGGTATATGTGAAACTTAGTAAATGTGGAATGTAAATGTCTTAGCACAATAACTGGGAAATTGCCAGGAAGGCTATGTTAACCAGTGTGATGTAAATATGTCAACTGGTGTGTGAAACTAGTGTATGACGCCCCATGATCATATTAATGTACACAGCTATGATTTAATAAAAGAAGAAAAGAAAAACTGTAGTGAAACTGGTAATTTTACATGCCACTGGTGGTGTTAAATTGCTACTTTTTTGGAAAGCAAGTTGGCAATACAGACAAAGGGCAATAAAAATGTTTGTGTTTATGCCAAAAAACCCCAAAAAAACAAAAAAAAAAACAATGTAGCAGTGAGCAAACGGGAGGGCTGCACCCGTGTCCGTTACCATCAGTGTACATCATCTAAAACTACCTAATATAAAAGTTTAACTATGAATATCAAAATTGGAGAAGTCAATTTTCAGAACTTTCTATGTGCTAGAAATTGTTTATGTTCTAATGAACTTCTCTTTAAACTAATTCTGCTGCAATTTTATAAAAGAATAAATGGGCAGGTAAGTTAAGCCACGTCTTCACATGGTGTACCGGTGATTTAACCATATTTCTAGCCTGAGTGGCTTAGCTAGAGTCCATAATCTTTTTGGCTGAATTATATTATCTGACTCTTAGCTTTATTTGCTCAAAAAATGTAAGGCAAAGCTTTGATAAAAACAAACAAACAAACAAACATGACTTGTGTCTCTTTAGTATTTCCCATGACTGAGTTTTGGATGTGCAATGACAAGAGGGTTCAAGGCCGTATTGCCCATCAAGGTCACAGTCTGAATATTCTTCTTCTTTATTAATGGGATATAGAATCTTCTACTTTGGCAATAAGCTGGGTGAAGAGCAAGAACAACATACTTATAAAATCTGATGGACAAAAGTTTGTGCCAAAAATGCAGTTATCATAAATTTTTCTGAGGGTCAGCATGTGAGGGAGCAGGTCCAGGATTTCTCTCAGAAATAATTTCTGTGTTAACTCCAAGACAGGAGCAAATATTAGGATGAAGCCTTGTCAAAGTGAGCATTAAACTAGGCCAGCAGGGTAGTAAACAAACAGGGGACAGAACTGCGTCCATCAAGTGCCTAGCTTGACAATAGAGAATACTCCAGTCATTTCAAAAATAAATCCAGGAAATCTAAGTAAAGCAAGCAGACAGCCCTCAGAATGGGAGAAGATATTTGCAGGTTATGTCTCTGACAAAGGTTTAATAACCAGAATCCACAGAGAACTCAAATGTATAAGCAAGAAGAGAACAAGTGATCCCATCGCAGACTGGGCAAGGGACTTGAACAGAAACTTCTCTGAAGAAGACAGGCGCATGGCCTACAGACATACGAAAAAATGCTCATCATCCTTAATCATCAGAGAAATGCAAATCAAAACTACTTTGAGATATCACCTAACCCCAGTAAGATTAGCCCATATCACAAAATCCCAAGACCAGAGATGTTGGCATAGATGTGTAGAAAAGGGAACACTTCTACACTGCTGGTGGGAATGCAAATTAATACATTCCTTTTGGAAAGATATTTGGA
>CAUYPK010014614.1:0-74003 GCA_963574355.1 Loris lydekkerianus
TAGCCTGAGACATTGCTGTATTCCTTGATCACTTCTAAAAGTTTTGTAGTAGAATCCCTAGTGTTTTCCAGATATACAATCATATCGTCTGTGAAGAGTGAAAGTTTGATCTCTTCTGACCCTATGTGGATACCCTTGATCACCTTTTCTTCCCTAATTGCAATGGCTAAAACTTTCATTACAATGTTAAAGAGCAATGGAGACAATGGGCAACCTTGCCTGGTTCCTGGTCTAAGTGGAAATGATTTCAATTTAACTCCATTCAATACAATATTGGCTGTGGGTTTGCTGTAGATGGCCTCTATTAGTTTAAGAAATGTCCCTTCTATACCAATTTTCTTAAGTGTTCTGATCATGAAGGATGCTGGATATTATCAGAAGCTTTTTCTGCATCAATTGAAAGAATCATGTGGTCCTTATTTTTTAGTTTGTTTATGTGCTAAATCACATTTATAGATTTATGTATATTGAACCAGCCTTGAGACCCTGGGATAAATCTCACTTGGTCATTATACACTTGGTGTATAATTTTTTTGATGTGTTGTTGGATTCTGTTTGTTAGGATCTTACTGAGTATTTTAGCATTAATATTCATTAGTGATATTGGTCTATAATTTTCTTTTCTTGTTGGGTCTTTCCCTGATTTGGGGATCAAGGTGATGTTTGCTTCGTAGAATGTGTTGGGTAATATTCCTTCTTTTTCTATATTTTGGAAGAGGTTTAGTAAGTAATATAGGTACTAGTTCTTCTTTAAAGGTTTGGTAGTATTTTGATGTAAAGCCATCTGGTCCTGGGCTTTTCTTTTTAGGGAGATTTTGTATAGTTGATGCTATTTCAGAACATGATATAGGCCTGTTCAACATTTCAACTTCATTCTGGCTAAGTCTTGGTAGGTAGCATACTTCCAGGTATTGGTCGATTTCTTTCAGATTTTCATATTTGTGAGAGTAGAGTTTCTTGTAGTATTTGTTAAGGATTTTTTGAATTTCTGAGGGGTCTGTTGTTATTTCATTGTTACCATTTTTTATTGATGAAATTAGAGATTTTACTCTCTTTTTCCTGGTTAGGTTGGGCAAAGGTTTATCTATTTCATTGATCTTTTCATAAACCCAACTTTTGGATTTATTGATCTGTTATATAATTCTTTTGTTTTCAATTTCATTTAATTCTGCTCTGATTTTGGTTATTTCTTTTACTCTGCTGGGTTTGGGTTTGGAGTGTTCTTCCTTCTCCAGTTGCTTGAGATGTCCCATTAAGTTATTAATATCCTCTCTTTCCATTTTCTTGAGGAAGGCTTGCAGTGCTATAAATTTCCCTCTAAGGACTGCCTTTGCGGTATCCCAGAGGTTCTGGTAATTTGTGTTTGATTGTTGTTTTGTTCCAAAATTTTGGTGATTTCCTTCTTAATCTCGTCTATGATCCATCTGTCCTTCAGCATAAAGTTGTTTAGCTTCCATGATTTTGTATGGGTATGCAGGTTCCTGTTGTTATTGAGTTCAACTTTTATTTCATGATGGTCTGAGAAGATGCACGGAATAATTTCTATTTTTTAAAATTTGTTGAGGTTAGATTTGTGGCCTAGGATTTGGTCAATTTTGGAGTATGTTCTGTGGGCTGATGTGAATAATATGTATTCAGTTTTGTTGGGATGAAATGTTCTGTGGATGTCTGTTAAGTCCAGATGTTGAATGGTTGAGTTTAAATCTAAAATTTCTTTGCTTAGCTTCTTTTTCGAGGATCTACCCAGGACTGCTAAAGGGGTGTTAAAATCTCCAACTACTATGGAATTGGAGGAAATCAAGTTGCTCATGTCTGTTAGAGTTTCTCTTATAAATTGAGGTGTGTTGTGGTTGGGTGCATAAATATTAATAATTGAAATCTCATCATATTCAGTATTACCTTTGACAAATATGAAGTATTTATCCTTATCCTTCCTTATTTCGATTGGTTAAAGACTATTGTGTCTGCAAATAGGATTGCAACGCCTGCTTTTTTCTCCTTTCCATTTGCCTGGAATATAGATGACCATTCCTTCACCTTGAGTCCATATTTGTCTTTTAATGTAAGATGCAATTCTTGTATGCAGCAGATATCTGACTTGAGTTTTTGTATCCAGTCATCCAACCTGTACCTCTTTAGAGGACAATTTAAACCATTCACATTAATTGAGAATACTGATAAGCCTTTCGAGGGTCTGGTGGACATTTTTAATCCTTTTGTGACTGTGGAAGTTGGAATTTGATCGAAATTTTCTGGATGGGTTCACTTTTGTGGTGGAAGATCACGCTGGTGTTTATGGAGGATAGGTTTGAGAATATCCTGGAGAGCTGGTTTAGTTATGGCAAATTTCTTCAACATGTGAATGTCATTGAAATATTTAATTTCTCTGTCATAAATGAAACTCAGTTTAGCTGGGTACAGGATCCTGGGTTGAAAGTTACTTTGTTTTAGGAGATTAAAAGTCGATGGCCATCCTCTTCTAGCTTGAAAGGTTTCAGCAGAGAGATCTGCAGTTATGTGACTATTTGTGCCCTTGGAGGTAATGGTGTTCTTTCGTCTAGCTGCTTTCAGAATTTTCTTCTTCATTTTACCTTTAGTTAAGTTGATTATGATGTGTCTGGGGGATGTCTTATTTGGGTTGAGTCATGCTGGAGTTTTGAAACTGCTATCTGAATTTCAGAATCTCTTGGCATGTCTGGAAAGTTCTCCTTCATAATCTCATGGAGAAGAGACTCTGTGCTTTGTGAAGCCACTTCGTCACTTTTGGGGATCCCTATAAGACGAATATTGGTTTTCTTCGAATTATCCCGGAGCTCTCTGAGAGAGTGATCTGTTTTTGCCCTCCATTTCTCTTCCTCTTTGAGAGTTTGGGACCATTCAAAAGCTTTGTCTTCAATGTCAGAAATCCTTCTGCTTGCTCCATTCTGTTACTGAGGGATTCGACTGTGTTTCTCAGATGTTTGAGGGCTACAATTTCTTGTCTCAATGCATCAAAATCTTTGGTCATTTGGTCTTTGAATTCTTGAGAGATCTTTTGGGTTACTGCTTGGAATTCTAATTCGATCTTATTTGCTATCCTGATTCTGAATTTGATTTCTGACATCTCAGCTATTTGTTTGTGCATGGGATCTTGTGCTCTGTCTGCCCCATTGATCCTTGGGGGAGTTGATCTACTCTGACTATTCATATTGCCAAAGTTTTTCTGTTGACTTCACCTTATGATTGTATTTCACTCTTGCCTCTGGCCGTCCTCAGAGTTGGGGAGGTTTCTCTCCAAGATTAGACCCCAGCGGGATCACTCTATTGTTGCTGGATCTTTGTGGGGAGTGGCCTTGTGTAATTCCTCTGGGGCTGCCCCAGCCAGGGAGTTCTGGTTGTGGAAGCAGCTCCGGTGTGTGACACACCCGGATCCAGCAACAGGGCGGGAGGTGGTGCACATGGTTCTGGGAGTGCCTGGTGCCCAGTGACTTGGGCACAGAGAGCTTAAGGCTCCAGCAGTCCCTGACCAGGAGAAGGGCTCTGCACAGAGGCAGGGAGGGCTCCGGAAGCACGTGGCTACCAGAGTCCTTGGTCAGACGAGCAGGCCAGTGTGGAGGTAGAGAGGGTACAGGAGGGAGGATGCAGGATTGCGCAGCTCCTGCAGTTCCTGGTCAGGGTATGAGGAGGCTCAGCGGGTGCAGGTCGTGAGTCTGGGGTCTTGATGCAGTTCTTATGGAGGTCGGGACAGTGCCAAGCCCAGGAGTTTGAGGTTGCTATGAGCTGTGATGCCACAGCACTCTACCCAGGGCAACAGCCCGAGACTTCAGTGTGCCAAAACTGGTCTCACTCTGCCCCTGAGGGTTAAGGCTGTAAGGCAGCTCAGTCCCCACCTTTAGGCTGCTCAGTCACTACGTTACTAGTTCCCGCCCAATCCTTGCTCTGTGACTTTGAGGGCAGAGCTTGCCAGGGCAGTTCTCTCACAATGGCTCCCTGCAGCCCACAGCTGACCACTATTAGCTTGGCTGAGTGTCAAGTCCAAAAACACCAAAACAGTTCACAGGTAAGTCCTTCCTGGTTTGCAGTCTCACTGCTGCTTGTACTTATGGCTGTTGACGGGCTTAGGTCCATCTGACACACGCAACCACTTGCCAGTTTTCCACTGTTTTTGTCCTCCTCTTGGGGTCCATAAGTCCCTTGCTGACTCCCTGTATCCTCAAAGAGATGATTATAGGCAGATCCCACCAGCCAGAGATGCCTGGAGTCTTATCTCCGCAGACTCACCATGCCCTGTTGCAGGGAGGCTGTTACTCGGTCATCTTGGATTGTCTCCCCAATAAAGTTTCTTGAGTTTCCACTCTGTGCCTGGCCCTGTGCTTGTCCTGCACCACCAGGATAGACGCAGCCCCTGCCTGCAGAGTGCTTATGGTCTATCGAAGAGACAGATAATAACTAGTGTCCTGGCTGTTATGACACTACCTTATAGGGAGGGGTCTTTCCTTCTCAGCCGCTACCGTGAAGCCCTGCCTCCAGGGGCCTCCTCACAGCTGGGAAGCTCAGGAACAGAGTCCTGAGTCCTGGGGTCTCACTGTGGGACCACATGCAGCTTGATGCCTGGGACCCTCAGTCTGCATAGCTATAAAATGAAGTAAAGGGACCAGACCTGCTGCCGGGAGGTCCAGACAGAGGAGTGGGCCAGACTTAGGAGCCTGCTGTGATACCAGCGGTTGGTTTGCCAAGATTAAAAGCCACCCACACATGGTTGTTTACCAAGGAAGATTTTAGAAGGTCATCCACCCTATCGTCTTTCTGTCGCCCTGGGTAGAGTGCAGGGGCGTCATCACTGCTCACTGCAACTTTAAACCCCTGGCCTCAAGCGATCCTTCTGCCTCAGCCTCCCAAAGTGCTAGGATTACAGGTATGAGCCACGGTGCCTGGACTCACTTTCTCTCTTGAGTTCTAGTGCTGTGATTTTATTCTCAGCTTAGAAGAGTAAAAAAAGCATGGTTTTAGAATCAGACAGACTCAGCTGTGTGTGCTTGGGCACATTGCTCTACCTCTCTGAGCCTCTGTTTCTTCAAATGCAAATGGGACAATAAGGTTGATATGTGGAGGCAGCAATATATTTTCAATATATTGAAAGCAGCTTGCCTGACACTTGGCATATGTGGCCATCAGCAACTGGATTGAATTCCTCTTTTGCAGAGTCAATTTTTTTTTTTTTTTTTTTTGAGACAGTCTCAAGCTGTTGCCCTTGGTAGAGTGCCGTGGCATCATAGCTCACAGCAACCTCAGACTCTTAGGCTTAAGCGATTCTCTTGCCTCAGCCTCCCAAGTAGCTGGGACTACAGGTACCCGCCATAATGCCCAGCTATTTTTTTGTTGCGGTTCTCAGTATTTAGCTGGCTTGGGCCGGGTTCGAACCTGCCAGCATCGGTGTATGTGGCCAGTGCCCTACCCACTGAGCTATGAGCACTGCCCTGCAGAGTCAAATTTTTAACAGGCAAATCTCTGTTCAAATTCCAGCTCACTGCTGACTAGCTATGTGACTTTGGGTGAATTATGCAAACTCTCAGTGCTCAGTTTCCTTATCTGTAAAATGGGGGCAATGACAACACCTGCCTCATCTGTCACCGCAGGCATAGAGTAGGTGTTATGCAAATGTGGGCAATTATCTTTGCTGTTGTTGTACCATTATTATTGTTGTTATTATTTGTAGGCCCCATCATGCTGTTGTGAGTGAATAAATGGCACTGAACCTGGGTAGAAATCAGACTGTCATTGTCAGCTCTGCTATGGACAGTGACTTAGGCTTAGGCTTGTTGGAGCCAAGGCCAGTGCCTAGAAACCATACATTTGGGCCATACTGATGGGCTGGGCACTGCTGGGAGTTGGAGCATTTCCCTCTGGGCCCCTTTGCCCAGGGGGGTGAGCAATGAAACAGAGGGGGAAGGAGGAAGAATAGCTGATTGTTTCCTGCAGCCCAAGAGGTCACAGCTGCTGGCCCAAGCTGCGATGAGAACAGAGTGTGCTTAGCTTCCTGCCACCCACCCAGTTCTGCTGTCCTGAGGGTGGGCTCAGGGCGGACCCAGGATCCAGGTTTGTCACCACAGGACTGCAAGCCTCATTCCCACTCAGCAGGGAAGGAAGCTGAGCCGATGTGGGGACAGAGGTATTAGGACTGGAGAGCAGAGAGCAAAGGGGATGGGGAGATGCTATGACAGGTATCCTGACGGAGTTCTTCCCTCAGCTCATTTCAGTGCTTTGCAGGTCTGGCTTCCTGGCCTGTTTTTGCAATGAAGAAACTGAGGCTCAAAGAGCAGAAACCCAAGGCCCTAAAAAAATGAAATTTAAGCTGGGTCTGCTTGAACTCACATTTCCTTCGAGTCCCCTTTCACCCTACCATCAGCTGGTTGTGTAAGTGTGTGCAGGTTACTAGGCTTCTCTGCACCCCAACTATATCATCAGAATAACAGAAGCACTGGGGTGTGACTGAAAGGTCAAAAGGTATATTACCTCATGGCCTTTGTGGGTGCCTTCCAATTGCCTGAGCTCATTCATAAACATCCCATTTAATTCTGGGGGACAGTTATTATCCCCGTTTTACAGAAAAAGACATTGAGCCTATCAGCAAAATCCACACTGTAGGACACTAGAGGACACATTTCTTCAATAAATAAATTCTAAGGAGAAAGAAAAGAGACAGAGAATTTATAGATAAACTTAAAAGACATATTAACAAATCAAAGTGGGAACCTCATTCAGATCCTGATTCAAACAAATTATATTTTAAAAATGTCAGTTATGAGGCAAGTGGAAATCTGATCACTGGGAATATTTGTTAAGGAATCATTGTCAGGGCTCTTAGATGTGATATAACAGACCTGTACTTAACATTTTATGTTTTTTTAAAGAATCTTTATCTTTTAGAGATACAGACCAAAGAATTTGCAGGTGCAGTGATAGGATGTCTGGGATCGGCTTTAGAATCACACAGGGAGAAATGAATGAGGAAACAAAGGAATCAGAGGCGCTTGGGCATATAGAGAGTCCATTATATTCTAAGTTTATATTTCAAATTCTCCATAATAAAGTGTTATAAAACAAAATAAATTGGGCACAGGAGCTACCGAGGTCGTACCCTCAGTAAGTGCAAAGGTGGATCCTTCAGCTCCAAGTCTGGGGCCCTTAACACTCCCCCAGCCCCTGCCTCTACTGTAAGCTCCTGAAATATTATTTTCCTTGGCTTAATGTTAAACCAGCTGGTCCAGCACCTTCATGGGCCTCTTCTCTCCTGACTCTCATAAATGGCTCTGCTGGAATAATTCACATAAAATTGGAATGACTGACATGGTGACAGCTATTTCTCTCCTCCAGAGAGTAACAAGAATGACCCTTGCCAGATGAGCAGGGTGTTACAGTTTCCAGGGAAGACTTGGCCTTGCTTGCCATTTTCATCAGTCCTGGGAGATGGGCTGCTTGGGTCACGTCATTGAAGGACGTTGGGTTTGTTCATCACCCCCCACCTACTCCCCATTTTCAAGGTTGTACCCAAGTCTAGACCTTATCTGTATTGCTGGAAATACTGAAGTAGACTCTTCCCAGGCCCATGGGAAGAGCATGCTGTAAGGAAAGGGCATGGGGGCCCACACCTGTAATCCTAGCACTCTGGGAGGCCAAGGTGGGTGGATTGCCTGAGCTAACAGGTTGGAGACCAGCCTGAGCAAAAGACAGACCCCGTCTCTAAAAATAGCCAGGCGTTGTGGCGGGCACTTGTAGTCCCAGCTACTTGGGAGGCTGAGGCAAGAGAATTGCTTGAGCTCAAGAGTTTGAGGTTGCTATGAGCTATGACACCATGACACTCTACCAAAGGTAACAAAGTGAGACTCTGTCTTAAAAAAAAAAGTAAAAAAAAAAAAAAGGAAAGGGCAGGCAGCTTGGGGCATAGTAGGTACTGGTTTTCCGTTAGCCCTAGCAAGTTCTTCTCGGGCCATCCTGGGGAAGCCACTTCAACTCCTGAGCTATAGCTTCCTTCTTTGTACCATGGGCACAGTGATGACTGCTGCAGAGATTTGTATGGACCCAAAGAGCAAGCAGATCTAAGTGTCCAGCACAATAGCTGACACATAATAGGTGCAAAGCGCTAACAGCAAAGATAGTCATGGTACAGTCTTGTACTTACCAATGGGGATATATCTGAGAAATGTGTCTCAGGCGATTTTGTCATGTGAATGTCATAGAGTGTACTTACACAGACCTAGATGGCTGCTCCTAGGCTACCAACCTATACAGCATGTACGGAACTTGAATTTCATAGGCAATTGTAACACATGGTGAATATGTGTTATCTAAATGGATCTAAACATAGAAAAGGCACACTAAAAATATGGTATGAATGATAAAAAATGGTGCATAGGGCACTTACTGTGAATGGAGCTTGCAGGTCTGGAAGTTGCTCTTTGTGAATCAGTAAATGAGTAAACGTGAGGGTCTAGACAGGGGTGTCCAACCTTTTCTTTCTCTCCTACAAGTTGGAAGAATGAGAGTTGCTTTGGGCCACATATTAAATACAAAAACACTAACATTCCTGATGAGCAAAACATACTTTTTGAGATATCTGATACCACAGATAAGGAAAATGGACCTCAGAAAATTAACACTCAGCCCATGGGCTGCAGGTTGGACACCCCTAGCTTAAGACATTACTGTACACTGCTGTTGACTTTATAAACACTCTACACTTAGGCTACACTAAATTTATAAAAACTATTTTTTTTAACAGTGTCTTCTAGAACAGCAGTTCTTAACCTGTGGGTTGTGACCCCTTTGGGGGTCGAATGACCCTTTCACAGGGGTTGCCTAAGACCATTGGAAAACACATATTTGTTTTCCCATGTGTCTTAGGATCCCGAGACACGGGTCCTCTGTCCATCTCCAGGTGGGTCCGCCCACATGCAGATACGCCCACATATGAGTACCTAGCGTGATGACATCATCACGCCAACCCCATCACATATACCCCATACAAACACAGCAACGAAAATAATTTTATGGTTGGGGGTCACCACAACATGAGGAACTGTATTAAAGGGTTGCAGCATTAGGAAGGTTGAGAACCACTGCTCTAGAATGTCTCCTGAAGGACTTGCCAGAGGCTGTTTTACTGTTAACTTTTTTTTTTTTTTGAGACAGAGAGTCACTTTGTCACCCTCAATACAGTGCTATGGCATCACAGCTCACAGCAACATCAGACTCTTGGGCTTAAGCGATTCTCTTGCCTCAGCCTCCCAAGTAGCTGGGACTACAGGCGCCCACCACAACGCCTGGCTATTTTGTTGTTGTTGCAGTTGTCGTTGTTTAGCAGGCCTGGGCTGGGTTCGAACCTGCCAACCCTGGTGTATGTGGTTGGCACCCTAACCAGTGAGCTATGGGTCCCGAGTCAACTTTCTTTCCTTCCTTCCTTCCTTCCTTCCTTCCTTCCTTCCTTCCTTCCTTCCTTCCTTCCTTCCTTCCTTTTCTTTCTCTCTTTTTTACAAAGTAGAAGGAATACACTATAAAATAAATGATAAAAAGTATAGCAAATACATAAACCCGTAACAATTGTTTATTATCATTATCAAGCATAATGCACCGTATATAATTGTATGTGCTAGACTTTCATACAACTGGTGGTGCAGTAGGTTTGTTTAGACCAGTATCACCACATAATGCCTTCTCGTTATGATGGCAAGTGTCACTAGGTGATAGAATTTTTTCAGCTCCATTACAGTCTTATGAGACCACTATTGTATGTGTGGCCTGTGGTTGATTGAAATGTCATGTGGTATGTACCTATAGTAATAACAACATAAAACACATGTATGGATTTATCCTGTGTCAGACATGTTCTAAACAGGTTTTAGAAGGTGTGAGGTATTTAGGTGCCTGGCATTTGGTGAATCCACACCATGTGTGTTAACAGATGCTACATGAGTGTTTATTAAATAAAATTCTTTAATATGTAGTAGCTCATTTAATCTTTGTAAAAATCCTGAGAAGTAGTAGGTATTCATTACTCTCATGTTTAGAGATGAGGAAACTGAGGTGCAGAGACTCTCAGAAGGCTGAGAATGGAATGGCTGAGACAACTGTCCAGTCGACCTTGATTTCCCCTCAACCCTTCTTCTTCTGGCAAACTCCTATGGGTCCTTCAAAGCCCTACTCCAACATTGCCCCCTCTGGGATCTCCCAGGCAGCATTAGTCATTGGCTTGGATGAAGTCTTCAACCTGGGGAAGAGGGGGATGGAGGAAGGGAGGGCCTGAGGGAGGCTGGCTGGGTGCTGAGGGTGGTGGTGAGCGAATAGAGAGCTGGGCAGAGGAAGAGTGAGGCACCAGAGAGGGGCGCAGGCCTTTGGGAGAGCCCTGAGTTGGCTGTTGAGAAGAGCATGAGGGGAAGTCCTTGGTCCTTTTTCCTATCATAGGCACCTCTTCAAGTCTGGCTCAGCCTGTAGCTCTCTTGAGGTTGGCTATGTGGTGTGCAAGCATAGAGTTCCACTCTGGGGTCAAACTGCCCTGGTTTGAATCCTGGCTCTTTTACCTACTGGCAAGGGGACCCCAGGGCAGTTATTGGACCTCTTGTGCCTGGCTTCTTACTGGTAATGGGGATAATCATAGCCCCCATCTCATAGAATCATCGTGGGGCTTAATTAAGTTATTACAAAGTAGATGGGAGGTGCTCAGTACATGCAGCCTTGGGTGGTCTAAGTCACGTGGAGTACTGCATTTCATGTGCTCTCTCTTTTCCCTGAATTCCTGTTGTGCTTAAGTCTAAACTACACAATTCTACCTAACAGTAATGATAATAACAGTGGGGTATTTACTATTGGGCTTCTATTCTGGCCCTTTTTATACAGTGCTCCATTTAGATGTCATAATCACCCCATGAGGTAGATATTATTAATATACCCATTTTACAGATGAGAAAAAAGAGATCTCTTTGAAATGTTAAAAACGTGACTAAAAATACGTGCTCGTGTGTGGTGGAATGAGAATTTGGACCTGATGCCCTGACCTGCAGCCCATTCTAGTTTATTAATGGTGATTCATTAGTTTATTAGTGATTCATTAGTTTATTAGTGATTCATTCTAGTTTATTAATCATTCACCCAATATTGACAAACACAGGCACCATGCTAGCTAGATGTCAGGCATTTGGAAATGAAAGATACACAGCCAGGTACGGGTTGCAGGAATATCGATAGCATTGCAGGAACGGGGCTGTGCCTTGTGTGTGCATTGGTCTGCTGGAGGCTGGGTTTTATTTAATCATATTCTAACAACTACTGGGCATATGATCTACACAATAAATAATGCTCTCTCTTCCTAAAGATAAAATCAACAGGCTTTGTGAGTGAAAAAGTGACATACGAAGAACAGCCTTGCCATTATTTTTAGACTTCTGAATACTTCTGGAGTTGTCAAATATCAGCATTACTGACATTGTGAGCAATTGGTGACAATCCTTAGAAAGCCCCTGCACTTCTGGTAACTATCACTCCTTTCCTAACAGGCCCAATTAACCTTGGGGCTTCCTGGAAGAGGAAATATTTGAGTTTTGAAGGCTATGCAAGAGGGCTCTGAAAAGGTGAGGGGAAAATACTCCCCCAGTGAGTGGACAGAAACGAGAAAAGCGCCCTTGCATGCACATTTAGGGGAGTGGAGTGTTGGGTACATGGGAGGTGGTGGAAGGCAGGAGAGTGGCTGGGCCTGGGACAGAGAGGGTGAGGGCCTTGAATGTCAAGGTGAATAGCTCGGAGTTTATCTTACAAGCAGTTACTGAGGTGTGTGTGTTCCATGGAACTTTTTTCTATTAGCACCTGGCAGGGGTGGAGCATGAAGCTGGTGCTCAACAAATGCCTGCTGTATGAAATATGCACACACCCCAGGGTAGGTGTATTTTGATAGTGCTCAGAGCCTGCCCTCCCTGGTGCTGCCCATAGTACTAACGCTACTCTAAGGCTGCAACCGTGGTAGACACCCTGGAGGCAGCTTAGGGGATGTGTGTGTGTGTGTGTGTGTGTGTGTGTGGAGGGAGGTGGGGGAGTGGGAACCTCAGGGTTTGTGTCTTGGCACTGAGGCAAGGTCCCGGATGTTCCAGTCTCAGTGCCCATGTTGCCCGGTGCCCATGTTGTCGGGCAGACAGATCCCACATCACCTGGCCAAGCCTTAGGGCACAGATTTGGGGCTGGAATTGAAGCCAGACAGAAACAATGGGCCCTGAGTTGGGAACAATTTTGAATACCACGTTTGAGAGTCTAGATTTACAGAAAGAGTGAAAAGGTCACATGTGGCTTCCAGAAAGATCATTCTGGTGGCAGGGAGGACAGACAGGAGAGGAAAGGTGACACTGGTGTCTCTGAGCCACACATTAGCACCCAATGGCTTGCAATGGGACTTCAGAGAATGAGGAAATTGGGGAGGGTAGAGTAAGTAGGCTGGTCCTCCTGAGGGAGCTGACCTTTGAAGGATTCACAAAGGCAGAGGATGCCAGGCAGGCAGGGACAGCATGGGCGGGGTGAAGAGACAGTGAGGAGCCCCTCTGTTCTGTCCCTGTCCCCCCACCTCCTTTCTGTGGGCCTTTTGAACAGGGAGGGTGCTTGCTCTGGGACTGAACTCAGCTGCATTTCTGGGTGTCTCTGGCTGAGGGAAAAGGGGTGGGTGCAGCCTCGAAAGGTCCTTGCTTTGTGTGTGAGGCCTGGCAGTGCAGCGGAGGCGGGTCCACAGACCTCTTTGTCTGCGGAGTCACCCACCAAGCACTCTGGCAGTCCTCGCTGGCCTTGGACTCAAGGCCATGTCATGGAGACAGGTTGTTCCGCCTCAGCTGACCCTGATGTCATAGCCAAGGGAGGGGGCAGGAGCAGGGGCAGGGGGCAGACAGCGGTGGCCTTCAAGGCTGTCTGGGGGCTGACAAATTACCTCTTGCACTTGAGGCTCAGCGAATCACCGTCACTGACTCCTTTAACCCTATGATCTGTAGACTTATGGAACCTCCACTGCCTGAGAATCCCAGACTAATGGAATCTGTCTAAGATCACAGAATCCTTCATGACAGACCCTGTGGGAATCATAGTTTTATAGAATTACAGAATCTTAAAAATCATACACTCTTTCCCTATTTCCCTTCTAGGGTTATAGTGAGATTAAAATGAAATATTACACAGAAAGCCCATAGAATAATCCTAGAACATTATGAACGCCCCCTGGGTGTTAGCTCTTATCCCTGTTTTGAGGACACTCAGGCCCAGAGAGGTGATGGGACTTGCTCAGGGACATGTAGCTGGGAGACGGCTACACAGAATGTCCGTGGCCTGGAGAGAGCCCAGCTGGGCTGACATCCTCTGATGCTGAAACCTCTGTGCCGAGCAGCTGGTCTGCATCTGGATTCAGGGCTCTGAGGCTCCGAGGCTCCGAGGCAGGGCTGAGGGTGGGAGGTGGGAGGCGGGAGGAGGGGGCTGAGCCAGCCCTCCCCTTCCATCCCTGTGTGATCATGAGCAAGTCTGCAATCTCCCTGGGTCTTCATTTCTCCATTTAAAAAATGGGACTAGTACTCCTTTCCCAGATTCCCTCCTTGGGGCCTGGTGTGGCAGGCTCCAGAGTCAGGTGGCCCTGACTGTGTCTTCCTAGGCAAATGGGGTCACTTCTCTGAGCCCATTTTCTCCCTGAGCAATGGGGAGAACTTCACAGAATCACTGTGGGATTGACTTGGGAAGCTAATGCCCTTTGAGGTGGTGCTGAGTAGATGCTCCCTGCCTTTAGATCCTGGCTCTGTCTGTCCATGGGTCACTGATACAGGGCCAGTCCCATGACCTCCAGGTGCCTCAGTTTCCTTAATTGCAAAATGGACACAATAGGAGTGCCCGTTTAGATTACAAATGGGGCACTTCGAACAGTGCCCAGCAAGTGAAAAGAGTTTAATGTGTGTCCAAGATCATTGTTGTAACATAAGGCTCCATCAGTGAGTGGTTATTGTTAATGGTCAGCAAAGATCTTGCAAAACACTGCACAATTGTGTGTGTGAGCACCTGTGTGACTGTGTGCACGATGATACTTATTAAAAGCAGAGCCTGCAATCCAGAGTTACGCTGTGTGCCAGGAATAGCTGCTTCCCCTGGCGGCCTCCCCAGGGACTGGAGTGTAATGAGTGTTTGCAGTGCCCCCCGCCAGGCAGAGATGAGAGGCGCCGGGAGCCAGCACTGGAGCCAGGCAGCGGCTGGGAGCCCAGCATTATTATATTAACGAGCATCAGGGTGATGATTACCATTAACGAGATTAGTCACCAGGGGGTCTCCCCCCTTGGCCAGGCTCGCGCCTGCAGCGGGCAAATAAGCTGACATCCCCTGCACCCACCCCACTCCTCTCTGTATTGGGGGAAGGGCAGAGGATTCCCTGGTGCCAGGCATGGTGCCAAGCCCCTCACATCCTCATCTCACTGTGTCTGTTCAAGCCCCTGGGATTAAGCATGGGTGCTCCCACTTTACAGATGAAAAAAACAGGCTCAATACCTGCACTCCAGGGTCAGTGACAGGCTCTACCTGACCCTGGAGCGCAGGTATTGTCGTTGCCCCTTAATGTTATCTGCAAACGCAATAGACCAAGCCCTGGCACTTTACATGAATCACCATTCAGTCTTCACAAGAATCCCATGAGGAAGGTACACTTGTATCTCCCTCCATGTGAAGAAACTGAGGCACAGAATAGTTAAGTAAGTTTCCTTCCAGCAAGTCCATCTCTCCCCAGCGGTCAAGATGAAGGCGTGGTTCCATTATTATTCTCCAGGGCTCTCGGGTCAGAGGCTTGTGAGTAGTTTTCTGCTTGTCCCTCCTCCTCACAGCCCATTAGTCAGGTCTCCCTCTGGGCACAGACTTTTTTTTTTTTTTTTATTGTTGGGGATTCATTGAGGGTACAAAGAACCAGGTTACATTGATTGCATTTGTTAAGTAAAGTCCCTTTTATAATTGTGTGGGCACAGAGTCTTGATGCCACTTGTCATACAGAGCTGAGGCTGTTGCCTGCCCATTTGTGCTGCAAATATTATCCTAGCCTTCTTCCAGACCCAAATGGCAAAGCTTTTAGTACATTCCAAGAAGTCAGATTCATTGTTTAACTTCTATTGGACAGCTATTGTGTGTCTAGCCTGGACCAGACTCTCGGAACATGATGAAAAGAGAGACAGACCTGTCTCCGTCCTCATGGAGCTGCCAGTCTCATGGACAGGCCAGTGTGTGGCCTCAGTTACAGTTGCTCTGAGTGCTGTAGAGCATGCACAGGGTCTGGGGCGTGTACAATAGGAGACAGCACTGTTGGAGTGGACAGAGGGCCAGGGAGGGACTCTGTCAGGAATTGTCACGTAAGAAAGACATAAAGGCTGAGCAGGAGCTAGAGCAGTGATTTTCAGCCCGTGTGCTGTGAAAAATTGTAAAGATAATTAATTAACTTATTTTCAAAAGAAGTTCCGAGCACAGCAAGTATATTCTTTTTTTTTTTACTCTCTTTTTCGATCAACATAATTTGAGGGTGCCACAGAAGTATAGCTATAAGTTCAAGTGTGCTATAGATAAAAAGGTTGGAAAACACTGAGGTAAATGGTCCCAGAAGGGGAAGAGTGTGTCCAGCAGAGGGAACAGCATAGGTGGAGGTAAGACCCCAGGGGAGTCTTGCCTCCCTGATCAGACCTCCGTTAATGTATGGGTACCTTCTCAGGCTTAGAATCATTTATTCCATCAAGAGTCATCGCTCCGTTAATTTGAATAGTTCATTTTCTCATTCATTTGTCATTCACCCATTCTGTATTCCCTGATGCCCACCCCATTTCAGGCTTGGTGTTGGGCAGGGGGAATCAGTTGCCATCCTTACCCTGGGGTTGCCTTCAAAATCTAGGATTGGAGATGGACCCTGACACACAGCCATGTGTGATCATCGAACACTGAGGCCCTTTATCAGGCTAGGGCGGTGATGGTCAATTTGAGGAAGATGTCCCAGAATTGGGGCCATCTGAGCTGAATATTTGTAAATGAATGGGCCCTCAGGAACTAGAAAAAGGGACGTGGGCAAAGGTGCACAGCATGTACAAAGATATGAAGGGCTCCCAGATGCCAGGTGATGGCAGAAACTGCTGGTCGTGCAGTAACAACTGTCTCCTTTCCTTCCACAGTAGTAAGACATGGCTGCTCAAAAGAAAGACTACATTCCCAGCCCCCTTTTGCATCCAGGTGTGGCCATGTGACCAATGTGGCCAATAAGATGTAAGCAGAAGTCTCCAAGACAGTTCCAGGGTTGTTCACTTAAGGGGTGGTGGCCTGCTCTCCTCTACCTTTTCCCCTTGTCATTGGCGGGACATATGAATGCAGGCAACAGCCCAGAAATGATGAGCAACAATGCAGAGGGAACCTGGGTCCCCCCATGCCCAGGAGCACCAGCCATTGAATGGTTTATGTGTCAATTATTATATTGACCAGGGATAAATAAAATTGTTTCTTCTTTAAGCCAGGGTTATTTTGGGTTTCTGCTTTGGAAGCACCTAGCTCATAGCCAGACCAAAGGCTATTGTCTTCTAGGACACGGAGAGTTATGGGGGGAGTTCTGTGTGGAGGGGTATAACATGATCAGATTTATGTTTTTGGAAGCTCTCTGAGTGCAGGATGGGTGGGAGGGGAGAGGCTGGAGGCAGAGAGACCAGACAGGGGATTGATGCTTTGGAATGGGACAGAGATACCCAGTCCTGACCCAGGGCTGGGCTGTTTCTTCCGGCCCTGCCGACAGAACAGGGCCAGGTTCCTCATCCAGCCTGGAAGTCAGGCCTTGCAGGCTGTCTGTAGTCACCATCTCACAGCTGCTGTTCCCCGCACCTGCAACCCTCCACCTTGACCTCCAGAGATTCTTGGCTTGAATATAACTCAGACATTTGGCCTTCAGCTACCAGCCCCAGGGCAGCCTCTTGGTGATGGTGGGGGTGGGGGGGCAGGAGTTGGCCATGCAGGCCTGGGGGCAGGAGGCCAGGGAGAATGCATCTGTGGGGGAGAGAGGGGCAGGTGGGGCAGTGCCTGTGAGGGTACAGGGTGGGAGATGGTGAAGTGGCAAGGACAGATGGGAGGAAGAGGGAAGAAAGGGACTGTGCTAGTCAGGTCTCCTATAGTTGCTGGTGACAGAAACCCAGGTAGAACATGTGAAAAGGGAACTTCTTGGCTCTCATCTCTGACAAGCATGGGATGGTGTCAGCTCAGGGGCACCTGGATCAGAGACTTGAGCAGTGTTGTTGGGACTGTCATCCTCTGCTCTCTGCCTCGTTCACTGTTGGGCTCAGCTTCTATTCTGGATGGCTCTTCTCCATGCTGGTGGCAGGAGGTAGACACAGCCACAGGCAGCTTGGGATCATATCCTGTTAGTTTGGGAGGCAGGACACCAAGAGCCTCTCTCTCCCAGCAGCCATATGGAAAATCCCAGGGGGCTAGGATGGTCTCACCCATGTGGAGTAAGGGGGAGAAATTCTCCTGAGGAAGGAAACACTTTCTGTTAGCTGGCAGAGCGACAGCTGGGTAGTCCTCCATCATCAGTGATGGCTGCAGACAAGGAGAGGGTATTGATGGCAGGATGGCAGACTGCGGCTGAGGTGGGGGACAGTGTTTGTTTGAGGTGTGACTTTTTGAGGCCTCTGTCCCTGGCGAAAATGCACCCCCTATCCCCTCCTCCAATCTGTGGACTCCTGGCATCTTACTTAATCATTAGGAAAGAATACCTCAAACAGTTCCTAGGAGAGTGGAGGGGCTGAGAAAATGCCTGGCTCCTTTTTCTAAAGCACAATGTCACTGCCTCTGGAAGCCCTCCCTGATCTCAGCCCAGGTCAGCAGAGCTAGTTTCTCCCTCCTCTGGGCCCAGTGCTCCTGCAGGGGTCCTCTCTCCAGCACATCTCACTCTGTGCTCCAGGGAGGGACCCACATATCTGTATCCTCCCTGGCTGGAGCCTTCTGCAGCCCTTCTCTGTCTGTTCTCAGTCATCACCATGCTCTGGTCGCCACAGGCTTTGGTATTGCCAGTGGTTGGGTGTTTGCAGGTGTCTCTGTGGATGTCCGTGTGTGTGTGTGTGTGTGTGTGTGTGTGTGTGCGCCTGTGTGTACCTGTGCTTCTATGTATGGGGAAGATGGGACATGTGGTGTGTCTGGTTTTTGTTTTTAATTTTTTAAAGTTTTTTCATGTGGTGTGTCTGTGACTGTGATGTGTCTGGGTGTTTGAGTATCTGTATCTGCGTGTCTGGGTGGGGTTTTTATGTGGGGACTTTGTGTGTCTGCCTCAGTATGACTGTGTGTGTGGGATGTTCTGGGGCAGTCCTCCCTGTGGGACTTGGTAATCTTTGGGTGAGCGCATGCGCGCCCACGCACACACGCACACACACACACATACACACACACACACACACACACACACACACGAGGCCTGCCTCCCATGGCCCTGACCAGGGCTGGCTCTGGATGAGGCTTCCCTCCAGATGCCAGTTTGGGAGCACTTGTTCTGGGCAGTCTGGCCGGGGTGGATTCCTGGGGCTTCCCCTTGGGCGTGGTGCGAATGCTTTCCTGTGCTCCTGTGCCCAGCAGCAGCTGGGACCGCCCACGACTGCCATTTCCACTAATGTGGCCACACCTCTGACAGCAGCCTAGCAGGCTGGCCCTGGGGCCAGTAGTCCTGGAATACACAGAGGTACTGGGGCCTCATCCAGCTGTCTCTCCTCTCAGGGGACACTGCACCGAGCAGCTCTTAGAGCCAGGGTTGCAGGCACTTAGATCAGCAGTTCTCAACCTGTGGGTCGCAACCCACAGGAACTGTATTAAAAGGCTGAGGCATTAGGAAGGTTGAGAACCACTGACTTAGATGGTTACACCCTGCAGGCACAAGGGCCCTCAGGCTGGCACGTGGGCCGGGGGAGTGAGGAAGGGAGATTGGCCCATCATTGGTTACGTGGATCCTGATGCACCCCCAAATGTTTATTTGGCCCCAGTTCCTAGCACAGTGCCTGGTACATAGTAGATACTCAATAAATGTATATAGAACAAATTACTGAGGAAGGATATTACCAGCTCTATTTTACAGATGTGGAAACTGAGGATCAGCGAGGCAATTTGTTCAAAGTTGAGCAGTGACAAGTGACCAAGATGGATTTGACTCGAGACAGGATTCAAACTGTCAGAATTCCCAGCATGAGCATGTCCCGCTATACATCAGGTTTACTCAGACCGAACTGAGTAATCTGTGAGCTCGTGGCCCAGGGACCCTGGAAGCTGTCCACGCTCGTCTTCAACATCTGTACAATAGGTTTGGTGATAGGATATCAGGTATGAAGTCACAAAATTAGTGCATAAGAAATGTCACTTTCTTTTTTGTCACTGACCTGGGTTTCTATTGTGAACCCTCGTTTCATTTTTGATTGTAGCAGAAACAATCTCAGTCATGGGATCCCCTGACTGGGATCTGTGTTTAGGCTGGGGAGTTGGGCAGCCTCTAGGGAGGGGGCTTGCCCTCTGGGTTGTCCGACCTCTACTGGGAGATGCTCCTTCCTGCCTGGGCTTTGGGGCCAGCTCTTAGTCTTGGAAATACTGCCTCGACTTCCTGTCCTCGATCCACTGGGCCCTGGCTCTGGCTCTTTCTCTCAGCCCTGAGTGTGTGCTCCAGGTCCAGCCCCAAGACTTTCTTAGCATGTGTGACACCTTAGCAATTCTCCTAACCTCAGTTTCCTTATATATAAAATTGGCATAATAATACCACTTGCCTCACTGTGTTTCTCATCAGAATAAATAAATTAATCCATATCGAATGCTTAAAATAGCATTGGGCATATCATAACTGCTCAATAAATGGGATTTGAGCTATTGCTGTCTGGGAAGCTTGGCTCAGGATGGGGTAAGGCAGGGCCCCCTACTCTCAGGTCACCTCCATCCTGCCCCCATCCTTCTAGCAGGGCAGACCTGGCCACCCAGGCTGGGGGCTGTCCTGGTGACAAGGCAGCACATAGGGGTCTACACACATGCAGGGTGGAGGCACCCCAGCAGGCCCTTGGCCCAGCCACATCCGGGAAATGTCAGCCCACATGCTTTTCATCTGCAGCCAAGTTTGTGACAGCTTTCTCTCTGGAGACTGCCTCCGGCCATCTCTGCCACCCACCCAGCACAGCACAGTCTGTGCTGCAGGAGGTGGGGTTTCTTCACTGGCCTTGCTGGCCCATCCCCTTCTACGGAGCCCCATTCCCTACCCAGCCCAACTAGACACCTCGGTGTGGCCCTCAGGGCCCCTGACCGGGCCCCACCTGACGCCTTACCTTATCTCCCTCTGTCCTTTGCTTTGTGTCCCCTTCCTGTGGCTCCACCAGCTCACTCCTTCCAGACCCCTGTACCTCGACTGTCTTCTCCCTCAGCTGTACCACTTGAAATACAGCCACTCCTTGGACTGTAGCTGGATGTCTGAGCCCTGGGCCTGAAGCCCTGTATACATCCAGGACTAGGCAGGCTCAGCAGGGGGAGGCACAGGGAAAAAGATCAGGCAGACCCTCACCCCCTGGAGTAGCTGGGACTACAGGTGCCCAACACAATGCCTGGTTATTTTTACAGATGGAGTCTCACTTTTATTCAGGCTGGTCTCAAACTCCTGAGCTCAAGCAATCCACCTGCCTCAGCCTCCCAGAGTGCTAAGATTATAGGTGTGAGGCACCCCACTCAGGTTTGAGGACAGCTTCTTCCTTGCTACCATCTCAGTCAAATTACTTGTCCTCTCTGAACCTCTGTTTTCTCCCTTGTAAATGAGGTATGAACTTCTTGAGACTATTGTGTAGACAGAACAAGATTTTTTTTTTAGTGCATGAACAGTCCTTGGCATACAGTAAGTGGTCAATAGTTATTGGCTCTTATTATTAGTGCAGCCTATTTTTTTTTGAGACAGGCTCCCACTCTGTTGTCCAGGTGAGAGTGCTGTGATGTCATCATAAGCACAAAACAACCTCAAATTCCTGGGCTCAAGGGGATCCTCTTGCCTCAGCCTCCTGAGTAGCTGGGCCTATAGACACCTGCCACTACACCTGACTAATTTTTCTATTTTTAGTAGAGATGGGGTCGCACTCTTGTTCAGGCTGGTCTTCAACTCCTGGGCTCAAGTGATCCACCTGCCTTGGTCTCAGAGTGCTAGGATTATAGGCGTGAGCCACTGCACCCGGCCCATCAGGTCAAGTTTAATGAAATGATTTATT
This sequence comes from Loris lydekkerianus, assembly GCA_963574355.1. Lineage (NCBI taxonomy): Eukaryota > Metazoa > Chordata > Mammalia > Primates > Lorisidae > Loris > Loris lydekkerianus. The sequence goes on from CAUYPK010014614.1 coordinate 21,237, forward strand.
TGGTGCAGGCTTTTGGAGCTTGAGTGGCACAGGTCAGGATTTTGGACCCCAGAGGAGCTGGGCAGACAGTAGAAACTGGGGCTGGTTGTGGTGATGGGAGAATCCAAGTGGGAGAACAGCGTGTACTGTGCGAAGACTTATGTGAGTTTCACTCAGGGCTGGGCATTTTGTATGAATTACTTATATCGTCTGTACCACATCCAGCGACATAAGGATTAGCTCATGGCCCCTTTTGTGGATGAAACTGTGCCCTCTCCTGAAAGACATTCATATCCTAACACCTGCTCCCTGTGAAGGTGGCCTTATTTGGAAATAGGGTCTTTGCAGATGTAATCAATTAAAAATGAAGCCATGGCAGGTTGGAGTGGGCCCTAATTCAAGATTGACATCCTTATAGGAAGAGGGGAATTTGGATATACACATACAGGGGGAAGATGAAGGTGGAGCAGACTCTGGAATTATGCTGCCACGAACCCAGGGAACATCAGGATTTCTGGTCACCATCAGAAACTTGGAGAGGAGAGAGGTTGGGACCAGATTCCCTCTCGGAGCCCCCTTGATTTCACACTTTGGTCCTCCAGAACAGTGGTAGAATAAATATCTGTTGCCTTAAGCCGCCAAGTTTGTGGGTGATCTGTTTGCAACAGTCCTAGGGAACCAGTTCAACCCCCATTTTGTAGAGGAGGAAATGGAAGCTCAGGGAGGTTAAGTCACCAGCCCAAGGCACACAGCTGGATTTACTCCAGGTCTGCCTTGCTCCAAAGTTCCTGATCCTAGCTAGTGACGTGTAGCACTGGTCACCTTGCTATGTAGCTATTGGTACCCAGGTTCCATGGCAATCTCTAGCCTCTGTGTCCCCAGACACAAGCATAAGGGAGCTGCTCAGAGTGTTTGTAGTAATGACAGACAAATGGGTCTAGCGGGAGACTCTAAGCCTGGGGAGGCAGCAGTGGCTGAGAGTCACATCCAAGGTGGAGTTCCAGGCTCTTTCAGTGTCTTGGAGGCCCTGAGTGAAGCTGGCCCATGGTTTCAGAAGACTTGCATTCTAACCCCAATCTTACCTCTCATCAGCCTTGTGACCTGGAGCTGAGGACTTCACCTCCTTGGACCACGGTTTCCTCACCTGGAAAATGGGCATGAGAGTCTCAGGGCCGAGAAGGGGGAAGTAGGAAAGTGTTCCGTGGAGTTGTAGAGCCTGGAGACAAAGGGCAATTGTTGGTGGGGCTTCTCTCCCCTGAACAGGGCCGCCTGGGAGATGATGCAGGAAAGGTTGCCCCAGCGACAGTTTTCACAACGGCCCAGTGGCCCTGGATTCCCTCTGGGAAACAGGAAGTCCATGCTGCCCAGATCACTGTTCTGGCCACAGGAAACCAACTGACCCCTTCCTCTCCTGTCCCTCCTCCCAGCCCAGGAAGGGACTCACTGTCCTGTTACAGCACAGCCCAGCTTCTGAAGCAACTCTCAGAGCTGCTGGGGCTCAGAGAGGGAAGGCACCTGCCTCAGGTCACACAGCACACAGGAACAGACAGAAGTAGAACTCAGGACCGATGGCCTGGCCCTCAGCTTAGCAGTAGGAGTGGCATCCCCGAGGGATGTTGTCTCTGACTTCCTGTTGGACCTTACACATAATGGCTGGTCAGTCTTCAGACCTTGTGGGACAAGCTCCATGATTACCCTTATTTTATAGATGAGGACATTGAGGCAAAGGGTTGTCAAATAGCCTGCCTCAGTTCACGCAGCTAGTGGAGTCAGGACTTACACCAGGCAACCAGAGCTGGATAAAATCCTGCAACATTTGGCCCAACTCCCTTATTCTGAAATGGGGAAATTGAGACTAGAGAGGGGAAGGGGTGTGCCCTGAACCATTGACGAATTAACGGCAGGCTGAGTCCTGTCGCTGGCCCCTGTGGCTGATACAGTTGTTTGCCACCCTCTTCTTCATCTTTAATCATAGAACCCAGGCTTCCTTTCAGGCTGGCAATGTGCCCAGATTAAAAAACCAAAATGATTTTTCCCATTCTCTCTAGTATATTTATTGTAGCCCATGAAATCTAAGCAGATTCACTGAGTGGGGCTTCCAGGAGAGTCTTCAAAGGGATGCCACTCAACTGGTATGGGTGTTTAGCTCCTGGACAATTCTTTTCTTCCTGCCCAGAGCACAGTGAAGATGCTGGAGCTGCAGCAGCTATTGTGTGACTCTGAGGTGGTGAATCTGAGGAGGAAGCCATAGGGGGGAAGATGGCTGAGTAGAAGGAGGGAAATGCCTCTCCCAGCTCAGGCCTGACTTTTTCTGGACTTCTCATTGGGTGAGAACAAGAACACTTCTCTTAGATTTAAGCCCTAGTTCAGTTTTTCTTTTCTTTTTAATTTTGTTACTTGATAGCTAAAGGAGTTCTGATTTATTTTGTGTCTAGACTCTCAGAATCTTATGTTCTAATCAAGCGGGTATTATAAGGACCCTAAGGAAATATTTGGTTCAGTGATTTTCAAATTCCGTGCTTTGGGGGAGCTGCAAAACCAAAACTGTTGATTCAAATTACATACACATGTGTGCACACCTCCCCATTTCCCAGGCAGAGTGGAAGGATCTCAACTCCTCGCTCAAAAAAGAGCAGCTCTATTTTTCCACTGCTGAAAAGTCTCTAAATGCCACTGTCTGGGCAAACTGTTATGTTATAAGGTGGGGAAACTGAGGCGCAGAGAGACATGGTGGACTCCAGCTAAGGACAGCAGGGATGGGGGTGCTTCTTTAGCACATGCGCAGAGGAGGGGAGGGGTGGGGGGGAGAGTTCCATCTCAGGAAGCAACCAGCCCCATGAGTGCAGGTGCAGGCAGAACACACCTTAGATGTGTCTGGGTATCAGAATTCACTGGGACCGGGATGGAAAACGGAGCAGTGGAGTATCGCAGCCTCCCAGACCCTGGGCTCAGAGATGCGGGTGAGCTGGTGAGCAGGACAGACCTGATCCCAGCTTCACAGAGCTGGGAAAAGTGCTCAGACACAGGGGGCTGGATGGAGGAAAGGACCCGGCTCCTCTCTCCCTAAGGGAGACATTTTCTGGGAAGAGCCTCAGGGAATGCAGCTTTCAGTTTCTGCTCAGCAGGCCTTGCTGTGTGGCCCCAGGCCAGCCTTTGCCTGCTCTGAGCCTCTGTAGTGGGTAGGGGAAGAGCCTGGGTAGGGGTCTCTCCAAAGGCTCTTTGTACTCTGACATCCAGAAAGTCTGGTGTAACAGGAACGAGATTTTATATATATATATATATGTATTTCAACCTGCCTATGTGTTTCTGAGCTGCTTTTATGCGACTCTCTTCCTTTTCAGCCAGAGGCATTCAGGGTCTTATAGAGAAATAGGATAGAGGATCAGGAGCACAAAAGGAGAGAATTGATGTGCAGCTTTTGACTGAATAGGATCCTGCAGTCTTTAGCCAGATAATGGTCCTGAAAGCCAGGCTTTGTTGAGAGAGGGGAAAGGCTTCTGAAAACCCCAAAGTCCTCTTTGCATATCAAGAGCCCAGGCTGGCTGACTGGAGATCCCAGGAGGAGTGTGGAGAGGATGATGAGGACAGGGAATGAGCCTAGATCAGTGTCACCATCACGGGTGGGGGTGTTGGTGAGTGGGGCAGGAGGGCAGGGTAAGGAACAGCGATGGGCCTGCTGTCCTGGGCCTATGATGGAGATGAGATGACAAATACGAGAGACCCTAGACAGGGTCTTAGAACACGCACCTTGCCACTTACCCAGCCTGGGGGGAAGGTGGTGTAGTGGGGGTTTTACATGACAAGGGTAGAAGGAAGGGCCCAGTTAGATGATGTTGACTGAGCTGCAGGGTGCACAGGAGGTCCTGACTTGCCTGAGTTCCAGAGACCAGCAGAGGGGCCCAGACCAGGGGCCCAGACCAAGGATAATGAGAGGAGGGACTCCCTGGGCACAGCGGGGGAGGCCAGTGGAGCCAGTGTGCCCTGCAGCCAGTGTGGAGGGGAGCAGGATCAGGTGCCTTGGACGGGTGCCTGTATGGACCAGGTGGGCAACACAGAAACAGGAGACCCCACCTCCCTGCTCCCAGGAGGCTCTGTCAGCTTCCTCCTCCTCCTCCTCCCCAGGCTGCCACAGCAGGGAGGAGAAGTGGGAAGCAGGAAATCCTAAAACACTGAGCACCTACCCTAAGGCAGCTGAGTTGACCCCAGAAAGATCACATTCTACTGGAGGGGAACAGAGTCCTAGTTCATTGGTGAGGAACTTGCCGATGGAGGCCCTCTCCTCTCCCCATCCAGGCCACCAGCGAGATGAGGCCTCACCCACCGAGGTTAGAAGTGAGTGAGAGCTACATCTCCCTTCCTTCGTGCACCTGAATCCCGGCTGTAATTCTGAGCTCCCAACACCAAGAGAAGGCCTGCTTCTCTTGGCCTTCCCTCCCCTTTGGTCAGGTTTATGTTGCCAGTTATGTGGTAGAGGCTGGCAGAGGGGTGGCAGCATGTAGGTGATATTTGCCTGATTCTTTAGGAAGCATCATATATGGTTGTCTTATTCCATAGTGTTAAGGCTGATCACCCCTATTTGGGCAACTGATGCTCAGAGAGGGTAAGCAATTTGTCCAAGGTCACACAGCCCGTTGGTAACAGAACTGGCTTTTGAAATTGGGTCCTCAGATTCCAAAAGTCACATGCTTCTCACTTGCGCAGACCCTCTGGGGAGTGCCAAGACCATGTGATGGATGATAGTGGTTACAAGGCCATGTTCTACATGGGGACTCTTCTGGCATGTGACAGGAAGCGTCTACAGTGATTAGTCAGGGACCACATGGGGACTGTCTGCTGGTTTCCCCGTGTGTCACAGCAGTGGCTTCCGAGACATTACTCTTCCTGTGCTGCATGAGGAGGCCAAGCTGAAAAGCCCTAAATAAGCCTGGCAAAATGATGTGCAAGGAGGGATCGTGCATTTCGCTTCAATTAAGACGTTGGAAGAGAAGAGAGTCTAATTGTCCTGCAACTACCTTTATTTATCAAACTTGGAGTGCAGTGTGATTATAAAGTATCTCGGGAGAGCTGTGGGGATTGGTGGTCCAGGCTCTGATGGGGATCTCAGCCCCTGCAGAAGGGGAGGCCAGCCCATGTGGGCATCTGGGGAGGGCCTCCCAGGCCCTGTGGGTGGTGGGGCCTTGGGAGGGAGAGTAGGGTGAGCTCGGGATTCTGCTCTTCTGCTGCCTTGCAGGAGGCTTTGAGTCTGTCACCTCCGTGTGCTGGGTTGAAGCTTCTTTCTGTGGCAAGCAGGGAAAGCTCTCTGCCCTGCTCACTTCACAGGGAAGAGCAAGGGAAACTGAGCCTCAGCCTGCACTTAGCCGGAGCTTGACTCTGTGCAGGGACTTTTCCCACCCCCTATGTAGTCCCTTTCATGGATCACAAATGAGCGAGCATTTAATCCTCCAAACAGGACTTGATCAAGGTCACCTCCCCTAGGAAGCCTTCCTGGGGCCCTCAGATGGCTCTGTACCCCTTTTCCCCAGCCCTTGGAGGCATCTTACTGTCCTGGCAGCTGAACTGTCCATCTCTGTGCCTGGAGTGTGTACTCTGCAAAGGTTGAGATAATTTTTAACTCCTGCTGGTATCCCCAGCACCTGAGACAGAGCTTCCAGCAGAGTCTCCATGTATGTTTGTTGAATCAATGAACGACAGATAAGGAGAGTAAGTCTCATGGGAGGTTCAGTAACTTGCCCAAGGACACACAGTTAATAATTCTCAGAGTCAAGAATCATCTGTTTGAGAGCTTCATACTAATGAGAGGAGAGAGTTCAAGTGTTTTGAAAAGTATACAGGACCAAGGATAAGCCGAAGGCATTGTCATTATCTTTGCAGGGTCACACACCCACAATAGAGAGAAGACCACTTGGATGCATCAGAATAAACATTCAGCGAGTGCAAGAATGAATGAGGCACCGTTTTACTCGCCTGCGCTGCAGAGAACCATGAGACGTGATCGCTAATGTCAGGGAACGCTCAGTCAAGTGGGGGAGACAGATCCAGAAAGACCGCATGACACACGCAGTTTGTGCAGGGGCCTGCATGTAGTCTGACCCAGGTGGGCACCCAGAAAGTTTTCCTGGAGTGCTTGACACTTGGGGGTGAATCTGAAAGGATGAAGGTGGGGGCGGACAGGGATGGGTAAACCCAGAAGAGGAGCAGAGGCAGAGTGGGTGAGAGAGAAGGACACTCGGCACAGCCAGGGCCGAGTGCCACAGGTGAGCATGAGGAAAAGAGGGGACAGGAGGGCCTTGAAGGCAAATAGCCAAGAAGGTGAAAGGGCATGGTGGCTGTCTCAGGCCCCAGGAAAAGCTTCAAGGAGAAGCAGAGTCGAACTTGATTGTGGAATCACTTGTCTCAGGAGGGCACAGGAAGCTGTGGGATGGGAGCTTGCAGCCCTGGCCTGGCCTGGGTCCAGCCTGTTGAGCTGTAGGCTCCTGAGGCTCCCGACTGCTGTCCCGCCCTGCCAGATCTGGTGGCATGAGAAGGGAGGAAGCAATTGAGGTTTGCTCAGCTTCCTCTAGTCCTTCCGTAATCCCTGTGCCTGGCTCCAAGGAGCAATGCCTTGAGACAGAGTTTCACAGCAGGATGGCCGGACGGGGCATAGACTATTCTTCTGTCCTGCAGCTCCTTTGCATTCACAGGCTGGCCGCAGCCTGGCCATCGTCCATGCAGGCCCAGCTGTGGCTGAGCTAGCTAAAAAAAAAAACGAGGAGGGCTAGGTGCAGTGGCTCATACCTGTAATCCTAGCACTTTGAAAGGCGGAGGTGGGAGAATCACTTGAGGCCAGAGTTCAAGATCAAAATAGAAAAGTTAGCTGGATCTGGTGGCTTTTATCTGTAGTCCCAACTACTGAGGAGGCTGAGGCAGGAGGATCGCTTGAGCCCAGGAGTTTGAGGTTGGTGAGCTATGATGATGCCACAGCACTCTACTCAGGCAGCAGGTGAGAGTCTGTCACAAACAAAGAAAACTCAGGAGGACTCAGCATTTGTTGAAGACTTCCTGGGGGCTACCCATGGTGCTGGGTGATTTCATACTCAGTCTCCTCATAGCCGCCTGTGCATAACACAGTTATCCACATTTTGTAGACGAGAAGGTTGGTGCTCAGGGGAGTGAAGGAGGAGGCTGGCCCCAGGACAGGTAGCTTATACCACAAGTTGGACTCAGGACTGCCTGGGTCTCCAGTGCCAGGCTATCTCCCTGGAGCTTCTTTTCAGACCAAACATCTCTCTGGCAGGGCAAGGCCCTGAACAAAAAGATCAGGTGGGCACAAGCCCTTCTGGGCAGGTGACAAACACTGAAGGAAAGTATTGGCCTTAACAGGAAGGCCCAAGACTCATGAAACAGAGAGGAGCCATGAGGGCTTGGAGGGAAGTACTGGGAGCTCAGTTCTCCTCAGCCAGTCCTGACCTTGAGTGCCTTGGCATGAGTATTCTTCAGAAGGACACCACAATCCTACTGGTGGTCTTTTATATTTAATACACACACATATATATGCACACATTCATCCCTAACCATCCACCCCCACATCTCCCACATATATCCATCCATCCATCCATCCATTCATCCATCTATCCACCCACACACATCAGTTAATTCTGTGGTTCAATGACAATCTCTTTCTGTATTTTTGCTCTGTGGTGCTGAGAATGTCAGGCTTTTGTCCTCTGTCTTAACTCCTTGTGGTTGCAAGATGGCTGCAGCGTCTCTGTGCGTGGCATCCTCACACATCAGTGTTCAAAGGCCAGAAGAGGGAATGTCCCCTATTTGCATTTCTTTAATGAGAACGGTATTCCTGGAGGGTCCCCAGTAGTCTTCCCCTCATGGCTAGCCCTGAACAACGCTCCAGCAGGGGAAGATACATCATCACAAGGGCCTTAAACTAAATAAAATGTGTAGCCTGGGGAGGAATCTCAGTCTCCTTTTAAGCTGCTAGAGACTTGAATAAAATGGGGATGCGTCTATTAAGGAAGAAGACAGAGAAGAGGGAGGTGGCTGTTGAGTAGGCAAATGTGTCAGCCGCTCCACCCATCTTCCCATTCACTCCTCATCCATACAGCGACTCAGCCAACCACACAGCCCTCATGTATTCATCCATGCGTCCATTCATCTATCAGACACTCACTGATGCCCACTGTGAACCAGGCCCCGCGCTCCCGGTCTGGTGAGAACACACAAGGAAAAGATCTCGTTAGGGAGAAATATGGAGTTTCCCATAATACCCCTGGTAACTGCTTTATTTAGTCACAGTAAGAATAATATCTGAGGATCGTGCTGTGCATTGCAGTTTGCAAAGATCTCCCAGGACCACTTCTTCATTTCACACACGTTTATTGAGCATCTGCCACATGCCAGGCAGAGCTTTTTAGTTTTATAAAGTGCTTTTTCCTACATTTGTCAGAAGGAGCCTTCCAAAGTCAGACAGCACATGTTCTCCAGAGGCAGGGATGAAGCATCCCTTGGGTCCTTCTCAGGGCCAAGAGCATCCTCTGGAGCCAGGATTGTTGGGAGGCTCCACCCTGGGGTGAGGGAGAGTGTTTTCCAGAGACAGGACTAGACTATCTAGACTTTCTAGAAACAGTGGTGATGGGGCATTGTTTAGAGGTGGGGTGGGTTTTCACAGACATACACAGGTGTCTTCTGTGCCAGGTAGATTGCTTTGCTCATTATGTAGGGGGCATCTCCACTAGTTTCTAGGGGCCAGGTCTTTCCTCTGCCAAGCCGGGCCATGTCCCAGCTGGCCCTCCAGGGACAGTGAAGTTGATAGATGTAAATTCATCCTTGACTCAGATGCCTCTGTCTTAGACCTGCTAGCCTGTTAATGGTTTGTGCAACCTCTAAGGACCTCCACATTCACCCTCATGTACTTCCAAAATTCTCATCAACCCACATTCCATCTCTTGGAGACCTCTCTGCTTAAACATAGGGTGTCATGTTCCTGTAATAACAACTATTCAATTTATGTACCAGCCAGAAAATGGACCTTACCTCCCAGGTGATCAAATGTTTCAGATATTAATATAGACATGCTATTGAAGCCATTAGGGTATTGTCAGGACATATTAGGACATCAGGAATGTCAGTTTTTCAGAACACTCTGGCCTTTCACTTACCCTAAGCCTTTGAGTTGGTGTTAGTGATTTGGAGAGGGATGCTATACGTGTTTGTTAAGTGATAAGGGGTTAGCCACATGCATGGCTTAGAGTCCTTCCTGCCCGGGGCGCAGGAGTCCTTCAGACCCCTGGGCTGTGATTTCTCCAGACTGAGGGCCTCAGAGTCTTCCATATCCAGAGATTCAGAATCCACCACAGTCATGGGTGAGAGTCCCCTATCTCAGGGCCTCAAACGGCAGGGTGATGGAGCCGGCTCATTCTGGAGATTGTATGAACCAATTGTAGGCAAATCTCTCCCAAGACTGCTTTCAGTGATGTCACATTGGTAACTTGAAATCAGCCACAGTGGGAATATTTAAACTAAGGAAATTGGCTAACACTGTCAATAAACATCTCCCCTCCTCCTGCCAAGAGCCCATTGTTAAACATTCACCAGCACACCACTGGGCTCAGACACCTTCAGACTTAGGGGTAGAGAATTTGCTATAGTCAAGTGGGTTTTCTGGATCTCATGGTGAAAGATTTTCTAGATTTTTTTTCATAGTCACAGAGAGTATTCTCTATAGCTTAGATAGAAGGTTTTTAAGAACCACATGTAGAAGTTTCCCTAGACCTAGTAATGGAATTTTCTAGAACTGGGACTGAGAGTTTTCTTGAGCCAGGAACAGAATTTTTCCCCCAATTTATAGTCAGACTTTTCCAGAGGTAGAGTAGATAAGGCAAATTTTCAAGATGGAGGATCATCTCTCAGGCCAGAGCTGAGATTGGCATCTCCTTCAGAGGCTTCTGCTTGATATTTCAGGGCCCCCATTCACACCGAGACCTCATCAAACCGTATTGCCCTTGTTTGCAGCTCCTAGAGAGAGGGTGGCGAATCTCGGCCTCAGCCACATAAATCTATTCCAAAAGATGGCCAAGTTCTAGGCCCTCAGGTCAGAGTGAAACCTCAATGAGAGTTTCACTGTTGCGAAGAAAAAGTCTAAAATCAAGTTACCTGCATTACCTCTATGTGTGCAAAGGAGCTCAGGGCCTCTTTTGCCAACCACTGTTAACCTCTTCTTTTCATCATTATGTTAGTAACTTCTTAGTAACTTGCTCCCATGCCCTAAATAAAAAGCAATGACTAGACCTAGACCTTGGAACAAATAAAGGACTTTGAAATTGTCAGAATCTTGTTAGGATCCTTGAGCAAGTTACTTACCCAGTCTGGGCTCTAGTTTTTCATTTGACATATAGCAATAATATAGCCCTGTATACAGCCTGGCACCAGAAGCCTCCTAATAGGTGTATGATATGCTAGAGGCAGAAGGAGCAGTGAACTGACACTACCTAATGGATTGTCACAGGAGGGCCTGGCTTCCTCCCCCGGCCTCCAAGCTTCACCCAAGGGTTAAAAGACTCGATGACACAACTGATATCCATATCAGCTCGGACATGTCTTACTTAACAGGCTATGAACTGAACCTTGGCCTTCAGAAAGCTGCCCCAAAGCCAGTCCTCTGAGCAGGGAGGGATGAATCATTTCTCAATGTCTGTAATGACATCCAGCCAGATCCTGTCGAGAGAGGTTAGAGGAGGTTCTGATCTCAGCCAAGGACCCGCGAATGAAGGACACCTCTTGGTGAATCAATCATCTTCCCTTGAGATTTCCCAGGCAAAGACGAAAAACAAATGGGAAATTAAAGAGTCCCAGTGACAAGAGAGACGTGGAGGCTTCCTTCTCTTCCCCAGAAGGGCTCTGTGCCCAAAAGCGAAGTGCAGGCGTTTCTATCACGTGCACCCAGTCTGTTCCTGATGACGTCTCAGAGGCAACATTTTGGATTCTGTATGGTTTTCTGGGTCCATCCAAACTCTCAACCAATGAGCTCAGATATCTCAAGAACATGGTTAAACGCTTTATGTAACGAACTTTCAAGGATTTCTGCCTAAAGCAAAGTATTTTAGACTGAAAAAATTATTTATTATTATTTAAAAATCATCCAAATATTTAACCCTGAGGGAACAATCAGTGGGTACGTTTTTGTGTGCGCTGATATTCTACAGAATAGGATACAAAGGGAGTTTTTTTTCTGTACCACAATGAACATGTGCCACAGTATAAATAACTAAGTAGATCAATATTGAAGATACCAAAGAATCCATCTGAATGGAACCTGGGCTGGGAGGGCCCCCAGGTGTCTGGCAGAAGCAAGGAAAATGTGTGGAAAACAATTAAGCAAAAACCCAGATCTCCTTGGGGGAACAGCTGAGGTTTACCTGTAGCACACGCCACATCCTCCCACCTAAACTTGTGTGCCATAGAAATACTTCCAGCAGTGAGCATGTTCATATTAATTACCACATATTTTCTATATTTGAGGCAACTTTTTTTTTTTTTTTTTTGGTAAATCATTCAGATGTGAGAATTCAGCTAGTGCGGGCTAATTAAAATTACTTCCATTTCAATTAATATTTAATTTCTTAAAGTTCTAGATCTTAGAATCTAGCTCTTACTCTAGCTTTTCCTTTCAACTTATGGATTTGATATTTTATTTATGAACTTAATAATTTGTATATTAAAAGCAAGATCACATTTCCTTGTTCATTGATTCATATTCAATTAACTCATAATTGGATAGATTTAATCCCCATAAACTTTTAGCATCATTTAAGCATTTAATTAAGCAAATTCCTTTCGACATTTCAAACTACAATTATGAATTTAATTTAGCCGACTCAAACACTTTCAAACACCTGACAAGGGAGACTTACAAATATGCTAAACAAATTATTCCTAGGAACTTAAGCAAAGTCTGTAAATCTAATCAGATACAAAATGAGTTCCTTAGATTTTGTTTTAAACATCATTAAAAAACAAGGAGAAAATACATAAAACAAAACAATGATCATACAGTTTCTTACTACAACTGTAAACACAACATACAGAAGTGTAAATATTATGGATTTATTTCTGTCGGGGAATAGAAATGTATGGGTATGAACCTACAAATTTCTCACTCTAGTCTAGATGGACAACATTACTATCTTGCATTAATGCCAAAGGTGTTCAGTAGAAAACTTGGGTCCATGACATGATGAGATGACTTTATTTGGTTGAATCCTGAAGATTTGGCCATGGGATACCAGTCAGTGATCCTTGACCAATGGAGGCCCAGTGTGGGGCAGACTTTGCAGGCTTTGATGGATTGATCTTCATCATTGGTACTTTCTAAACTCTTGTCTTCTGTGGTGGCTCAAGCCTCTAATCCTAGCACTTAGGGAGGCTGAGGCAGGTGGATTGCTTGAGCTCAAGAGTTGGGAGACCAGCCTGAGCAAGATCGAGACACCTTCTTTAGTAAAAATGGACAAACTAGCTAGGTGTTGTGGTGGGCACCTATAGTCACAGCTATTTGGGCAGTTGAGGCAAGACAATGACTTGAGCCTAAGAGCTTGAGGTTGCTGTGAGCTATGACAGCAAGGCACTCTACCCAGGGTGACAGAGTGAGACTCTGTCTCAAAAAACCAACCAACCAACCAACCAACCAACCAACCTAGTATGTTCAAGACTCTTGCCTATTTTTCTACGATGTTGTCTGTCTTCTTTGTGTGTGTTTGTAGAGGTTCTTTACATATTCTGAAGGCGAGTTTTGTCAGGTACATCTGTTGTAAATATCTCTTTCCACTCAGTTGAGATGGAGAGTCTGGGTCTATGCTCTGAAACCCTCTACTTGATGACACACTCAAGATCTTTTCTTGAACGTCTAGTAGGCATGCCAGACTTCATATGGCAAAAGAGAATCTCTCATTTATGAATTCTCCATCTACTCACTTCACATCTTTCTTCTGAAATTACCTCCAAATTAGGGGTTGGCACCATTATTCATCCAGTTGCCTACTCCATTCTTTGGAACCCTTTTTATATTGTAAAATAGAGATTATATAAAGTACACAAAAATAAAGGCGTAACTTAGCAAACAAAAATAAACACTTGTGTTGTCACTATCTAGGTAAAGCCAGCACTCAAAAGTTTATTTTTTTGTAAATTTCTCTAGATCCCATAGGACTGAGAAAGTTTCTTGCAAATTAATAGAGAAGTGTGTACATGCTCTACCTAACAAATGCAAACATTGTAGCCTAATTGATCGGACCCTCACATTAATCTGAAATTTAAAAAAAAGTGTGTGTGTGTATACATATATATGTATGTAAGTTTTGCCTATATATCGAACTTTATATTGATGAAGTCACACAGAATATGTTCTTTATGCGTCTTTATCCTTACTTTAAGTATTATGTTTGGAATACTGATCCTACTATGTGTAACTACAGCTCATGGATTTTCACTGTCATATACTACTCCACTATAATGTATATGACACATTCTACTTTTTTTTTTTTTTTTTGAGACAGCCTCACTTGGTCACCCTGGGTAGAATGCCATGGCATCATAGCTCACAGCAACCTCAAACTCTTGGGTTCAAGTGATCCTTTTGCCTCAGCCTCCCAAGTAGCTGGGACAACAAGCACCTGCCACAACACTCAGCTATTTGTTTTAAAGACAGGGGTCTCACTCTTGCTCAGACTGGTCTCGAACTTGTGAACTCAGGCAATCCACCTGCCTCAGCCTCTCAAATGTTGGGATTACAGGTGTGAACCACTGCGCCTGGCCCAGATTCTAGTCTCATTGGGTATTTAGTTTGCTCCCATTCTCTCCTACTATGAACAGTGTTTCTGTACTTCTAAGAATATTTTTTTACATTTTTATGATACACATATATGTATGAATTTTTTTAAGGCATGTATGTGGGTATTTATGAAAGTTTTGAGATACCCCCAAATCAAGAAACATAAAATCTGCACAGATGGAGACAAACGAAGCAACACCAATAAGCTGAGCAAGTTGACACTTGCATGGGCGAACCAGAAAGGACACTGTCGACTGTGTTCGTTGAAAGTGAAATAATGGATCATAACACAGTCTGTCTCACATAGTGACCCACATACCTGGGACGATAATTGCAGGTCACGAAAAGTTTTCAACTTTTGTAGAGAAAGCCAAACTCCCTTCCAAAGTGGTTGTAACATTTCCCCACAGCCTTGTGTCAGTTTCGATAAACTGTATTTGGCTAGGAATTTACCCATTTTATTTATTTATTTATTGAGACAGAGTCTCACTTTGTAGTCCTGGGTAGAGTGCTGTGGTGCCACAGCTCACAGCAACCTCAAACTCTTGGGCTCAAGCAATCCTCCTGTCTCAGCCTCTCAAGTAGCTGGGACTACAGGCACCCGCCACAATGCTCAGCTCGTTTTTTCTACTTTTTATTTTTTCTATTTCAGTATTTTTTAGATGGGGTCTTGTTCTGACTCAGGCTGAGCTCAGGTAATCCACCTGCCTTGGCCTCCCAGAGTGCTAGGATTATAGGTGTGAGCCACCATGCTCCGTCTTAGATTTACCCATTTCACCTAAAATTTCAGATTCATTAGCAAGAATTTTTCATCCTGTTCTGTTCCTTTGCCATCCATAGCATTGGTAGTGATGCTCCCCTTTATGTTTGATACTGTTTGTGCCTGTCATTTATTACTCTGTTCAATGTCCCCTAGTGGGGGGGGGGGACAAATGACTTCTCTGATGACTTTCTTCTCTCGGTTTTGATATATTTCCTTCCAACTTGCCCTGGTTATTTCTTACAATCTTCATTTCTTTGAAGAAGTTTTAAAAACTTCATCAAGCATTATTTATTTGCGATGAGAGGGAGGATCTCAGAAACCAAGCCCTCTGTTTGTGGAAGCCCATGGTCATTCAAGATTTCTCTCCTTCCCTCACGTCCAATCTGCCGTGTCTCTGTCCTAAGTCTCCTTAGCGCTACCTCTAAAGCAGGCACCTGCTGCACCTCCGCTGCCATCCTGCAATACAATATTTCACAAGTGCTGCCTTGACCCAGTTTTGAGATCCTGGTAAAAACTCTCAACTTCCCCTTGTGCGTACTTGCTCAGCCTGTATCCCGGCTGCTTTCCTAATTGAGCTCCAGTGCTCCTGGGGTACAGGAGGACACTGAGGGATGGCCTCTCCTGCCTTGGGTCTGTGGAAACATTCAACATTCCCAACCCACGGGAAGCCCCCAAACCTAGCTAACCCCACTCTGCTTGCCACCCACATGCCACCTCCTACATTTCAACTTACCATTACCTATTCTCTGGGAGCACCCCCTAGATGGCCCTGCATGGCACCCCTCTCCCATGCGAGGGTGTAAGTAATGAAGACTTCTGCCTTTGTCTAGCTGGCGATCATTGTGTGACGTCCTGCCATCATCAGAACCTAACATTAAAACAAAACGCCGCTCCCTGTCAGCTTCAGTCCCTGATATCTCTAGTATGAAGTCCTCAAATAGTCCCCTAATTCTCACCCTTCTATCCTGCTAGGGTTCATTTGTCATAACTCTGTCATAGGGTCCAAGTCATAACTCAGATCTCTTCTTTCCCTTCCCTGCATAAAGATGCTCTTATCATTGAAATCAGACTGAACCCCAAACTTCTTCCCACAGCTTAAAGGCACCGTATAGCATTGCCCCTGCCAGCCTCACTGGCTGCAGCCACTATTCCATTCTTGGTCGGTCTCACATCCCTAGCTCTTAGACCATCCAGCATATAGTAGGCACTCATATATCCCTGATAAGTGTCAGAAAAACAGAAACCGCCATCGGTGTTTCAAATAGAGTGATTTTAATTCAGAGAATTGGGTATGAAAATGTTGGAAGGATCAGGAGAGTAAAAAGGGAACATGATGTCATGTTGAGCTCACGAGTCTGTACAAACCTTCAATGCTTCTGAACTATCGTCACTGCCATTGATCAAGAGACAGGAGCTTGGACTCCCTCCGATACTAGTTTCAGAAGTGGAATGACTTTTACCTCCTTCCTGCCATAGATAATGCTGACTGGCAGAACCCATTTGAAACCCAACTCTAAGGATGTCTGGGAAAAGTAATTTTTAAACTCCTAGCCCTGGTGATTCCAGGAAGCATATAGAAGGGCAGGGATAGGGCATGGGTGTTTGGCACAAGGAGGAAGTCCTTTAAATGGCCATATCTGCACACCGCAGGGACTTCTGCAATGTGTCTCCTTTTCGACCTGGCTCCACTTGTCCACGCCTGTTGTCCACGAGGAGGCTGGATGAAGGCCCATCATTCTGCACGTCTTGGCCAGGGGGCCTCACCTCCAGACTCCTTGAGCCTCAAGGAGGTCAGTAGCAGGGGTGGGAGGAGAGTATCCTCCTTTTATCCCACCGTGGGCCTCCTGACTGCAGGACCCCAGAGCAGTTCTGCATGTTGTACTCCGAACTTCACTAAGATGCTCATGTCAAGGAAATCTGGGCAATTCTAGATCTCTAACCTTTGACCATGGGGCTCAAATCCAGCCCATGTTGCTCATCAGAATAGATGCTATAGCAGCCATTTCCTGTCTCCTCTTACCTCCCCGTCCCTCCAACCCACTCAAACTTCTCTCTCCTACTCCAGAGGCCAGAAATGAAGATTATCCCAAGGAGTCATCCAGATCTAGAAGCACAGACACTTTTAGACCTAGAGTTGCTGGGCCCTGGATGGCCAACCCTGTTAAGCTAGGGTGTCGTGTCCAGATCCTGGATGAAGAGTATGGACGGTCTTCCAAGCTGGTCTTGGTGTCTTCCAGACTGTGAAGGGTCAGCCCTCCAGAGACAGATACACAAGGTTCTTTGGTTTCATATTTAGAGTTTCTTCTAGAACAGGACTAGGATAATCTGCTGGAGCCAGGTAGGCAGCACAGTGCAAAATGAGGGAGGAAGGGTCCCCTAAAAACAGGCTGGAGGATCCCCAAAACTAGGAGCAGAAAGTCCTCTGGAGTCATGGAGTTTTCCCTAGAGTCTTGTGGGGCTATAAATGTCTTTGGAATATTTACCAGAGCTAAGGACAGAGATATTTCCAGAGCCAGATGCAGTGATTTTTTTCTTGCTGGTCTAGTGACAGTGTTTTCTAGAGCTAGAAATAGAATCTCTTGAAGATGTAGAACAAGTCATTTGTCCCTGAGTAAAAGATAGCATCTCTTCCAGTGTGGAGGGACACTGCTCGTCCTCTGTCACAATGGAAGGGGTGATAGGGTCCTGTGGTGTGGGAGCTTCAATGACAATGAAATTAGCACAGTTAATTTGTCACTGAAACTGCTGGGCCTACCTTACCCTCTTGGCCCTTCCCCCAAGATACCCTGCACCTACCACGACTTCAAGACCCACAAGCTCCTGCGCAGATGTCAGTAAAACTTACTTTCCTGGGTTTTGTCCTGAAGACCCTCTACTCATCAGGGGGGTGCCTCAGCCAGAACATGTGCCCAAGCCTCTAAATCAGTCTTTCAGGTGGTCACATTCTTTTTCTTTTTTTCCTTGAGACAGGGTCTCACTTTATTGCCAGGGATAGCAGGCAGTGGCATCATCATAGCTCACCATAACCTCAAACTCCTGGGCTCAAGCAGTTCTCCAGCCTCAGCTGGGATTATAGGTGTGTCCCACCATTCTCTGATAATTTTCCATATGTGTGTTTGTGTGTGTGTATATATATATATATATATATATATATATATATTTTTTTTTTTTTTTTTTTTTTTTTTTTTGTAGAGACAGGGTCTTACTACAGGGTCTTGCTACCTCAAGCTGGTCTTGAACTCCTGGCTTCAAGCGATCCTCTCACCTTGGCCTCCCAAAATGTGGGATTAGAGATATGAGCCACTGCACCTTGTCTCAGATTGTCTCATTCTTGATCTTCACATGGAGAACAGCTCTTTAAATCATATTATTCCTTGAAGAGTGTCTAACCTTTTTTTTTTTCTGCTGCGCATTGGAAGAAGAAGAGTTGTTTTGGGCCACAGATTAAATACATAAATACTAACAGAAGCTGATGAGAGAAAGAAAAGTCTGTGCATAATTCTCTTGGTATCTGATGCCACAGATAAGCAAAATAGGCCTCAAATAATCTGCTTGAGGCCCGTGGCTGCAGGTTGGACACCCTGGCTAAAGGAACAGTTCCACACAATAGGGTAGGCATGTAAATCACAGGTGTGGAGAAGACTCTGGGCCCTCTCTTGTCTTCATCAAGTGGAGGATTCACCTCTTTTATTTTTGGTGGTGATGTGGGTAACTCTCCAATGCCCACAAGTCCCAAATAAGCCATCCTGACCAGTCCCAGGGTTAACATCCTGCTATGCCAAGAACCTGGACTTTAGAATTGGACAGACCTGGGTTACATCCAGGAACACTGAGGAGTCACTTTATCCTCCTGGGCCTTTCCAATGGGAATAACAGCACCCGCTTTGAAGGTTGTCATGAGTATTTCAAGTAATAATGTGTGTGAAGGCCCCTGTGTTGGCTGGAGGACATTTTAGCCCCTGTTTAATTGCAAGACAGACCCAAGCTGGAGAAGGGCAGTGAAGTGGCAGCTGTGTGCCTCAAGATGCCGGTGCTACTGGTTGACCCGACAGTGACTCTGAACACTCACTTTGCTTTCCGTGCTCCTCGATTTTCTGATCTATAAAACCAAAGACTGAATAAGACGATTCTAAGGGCACTGCCAGTTCTGACATGTGAGGTTTCTTGATGGGAAGATCTGGACTGAGTCTCTTAACATTTAAGCCTCTCGATTTTCCTACATTTGTTCCTTGGGAGAGGATATCTCCCTAGAGGGTAACCATTGTATCAAAGATTTAGGTGAGATTTTGATGGTATTAATGTGGCATTCTGGCACAAATCCAGGATTCTTTTCTCACCATCATACTTTGTCTTGTGTTTTTCCTCGGGAGAGCGTGGAACAATTACATATGACAAATGAGAAGTCAAAACACCACGCTGTGATGAGCTGAGCACATGCCATCTCCCAATGCCATGCTAGAATCCTAGCCAGGCCTCTCCATCCTCCTTTCACACCCGCTAATAACAGTGCCATCACTATAGCTGATTGATTGGACAGTTGTATGTGCCAGACAACAAACCTTATTTAATTCCCTTAACAACTCTATGATTGTACTATAATGACCCTGCTAACCAGAAAATAGGCCCCATCAGTCTTCATATCTATGGCCCAACGGATAGGCAACTTTTCCTCCCTGCTGGGGTAATAGGAAGGACAGACATGAGGGTGGGGGGGGACCAGCCCCAGCTCCTATGTGGTGACCACATATGACTAATGAATGAGAGCTGCATCATGGCTGGGAAGGAAGGGTGGAGGCTGTGGCTGGGGGGCAGGTCATAGAGTGGGGCTCATGAAGGTTAGAAACAGCTTAACATTTGTGGAATTGTACTTGGCTGAAGCCCTGTGCCAAGGGCTGGGAGTAGAGATGAAAGAACTGTGTGTGTGAGAGAGAGTGAGCAGATGGGGAAAGAGATAGACACCTTTTTAATGTAGCATGACCCTGGAGACAAAAGTTACGCATACTGGGTGACACTGATAGTGCAGCAAGGGGAGCGATGATCCCGTCTCGTTGCCAAGAAAGCCTTCCTGGGTGAGGTGGTGACGTCCTGTGGCTCCCCGTCTTTTAAACCTCCTTCCTGAGTTTGTTTTCCCTGTCTCCACTCTAGTTAGGGGTCTTAGTCCCCCCTACTCCATCTATCACCAGTCTCTGCAATGACTAGTCTCCTAGGCCCCCCCAGACCACCTCTGTCCTGCAGTAGCAAGAAAGGAGGGCTTACACCTTTTGGGGGGCAAGACATGATTGTAAGTGACTTTACCTAACAAATGCAATCAGCACAACCTGGTTACTTGTACCCTCAATGAATCCCCAACAATTAAAAAAAAAAAGAAAGGAGGGCTTTCTAAAATGCAAACCTAATCACCATCCCCTCCCCTTCCATCCCTCCAGTTGCCTGAGAATAGGGATGGACCATGAGCCCTCAGGGTGACTTTCCAGCCCCTTTCACTTCACTGCCACCTCCTCCTTTCAGCCCCTCTCCCATACCTGATTTCTGGCCACAGTGCCCCAATGGCTTCCTGCTTTCTCTTGCCTCCAGTCCTTGCACAGGCTGTCCCCTGCCTTGAGTCCCTCCTTCAGGTCCTGGTTCTGCATCCCTTTCTCCCAGAGGCCTTCCCCACCGGGCAGGCTGAGTAGGGCCCCTCCTCTGTGTTCCCACAGTCCTGTGCTCTCTTGCTTTTGGTCTGTGCCTTATAATTTTCTCCTGGAACGTTTGCTTGCCCAGGATGGGGGTGAGGTGGGGGAATTCCAGCCCGACAGGGATAGAGGTGCACTCATGTCTGCATGTGCAAAACCCAGCAAGACACCTGGACGGTGGGCAGTACTCAGTGCTGTTTGCAGAATGCTTGGTTAGATGGGTTCCAGGACTGCGGTCAGGGCGGCCTTGCATGGCACTGTGGGTCAGGGTTTTGGCAGGGGGCTAAGTGGGAGTCTTTAGAGAAGTTCCTATCCCTGGGCAGCAGGAGCTCAGCTTCCCACTTCTGGGTCCCTGGGCCCCACCACAGGCTTGAAGAGGTGAAGACTGTGGCTCTCCCATCCAGAGCTTCTCCCTATCACCCCTGTCTAACGCCAGCCTGGACTGTCATAGCAACAGCCTGCCCTGGGGTCTGGGCCAACCAATGGCAGCCAGCTCTGGTGAGGTAATGCCCAGTCTGGCAGCTCATTGGCTCTGCTTTTGCCCATGGCCGGGTCCAGGTGGGTGGGATCTGCGTTGGGGAGGTTCAGCGTGTGCAGGGGGCTCTGATCCCACCTCTGCTGCGGTCGGGTCGGTGTGATCCGCTCCCTCTGCCCCTCTCTCTGTGCCGGGCCTGGCTGGGACTGTTGTTCTCATTTCTTTTTGTGTGCTGTTCTTCCGTCTGTGTGTCTGTCTACCTGTCTCTTTTGGGGTTTTGGGGACTCCTTCTTCTTGCCCCTCTGTCTCTGGGCTGGGGTCTCAGTCTCTGGGTGCATCTCCGGCTTGTCCAAACAAGGGCACCGGGAGAGCTCTTTGACTTGCAGCCAGAAGGTGACTCATTGCTTCAAACCGCAAGGCCCGCTGGCCAGTCTCAGGGGCACCTTCTTCCCTCCTTCCCTTCGTTGGAAAAGTTCTAGCACACAGGTTGAGGTCTTGAGACCCCGAGCCGGGCCTTTCCCTGATTGGCCTCACCAGATGTTTGTTCTTGCTGATTTACCACCTGGTCAAGGGAATGGCAGGATGGTCTGTGCTTTAGGGGGAAAGATGGGCTCCGAGGACAAACTTAAGGAATTTGTTCGGAATTCCAAATTAAGAAATAGGCATGAATTCTCCTAATTGCAGCAGGGCGGTTAGACAACTGGAGGGATTTCCAGAAAATGACAAAGGTGAATGAATGAGAAAGGGAGTTGGACTTGTGCTTCCCTTTCCATCTGTCGGTCTACCTGTCAGTACGACATATTGACGCCTGCGGGTGCCAGGTTCTGTGCTTGACATTGGCTCAGCCCCCTGAGCTCCCAGAGTCACAGCCCAGTCTGGAAGGCAGACGCACAAATCACAGGTTTCCAGGGGGAGGCAGAACTCACTCTGCCAGGGGGGTGTTTGACTCAGGCTTTGTGGAGGAGGTGGTTTAGGAGTTGATGTGACCCATAGCTTGCTTGGATCAGCCCGGGTGGGGTGGAACAGCAGGGAAACAGTCAGGAAGGATCGGTGGGGAGCAGAGGGTCCAGGAATGTGGCCACCTGGATGGGGAGTTTGGCCCTGAACCTGCAGCCCTGGGGAGCCACACACAAGGGTCTGAAGGGGGCAGTGGGCTGGGGGGGGGGACTTGACGTGTTTGAATGTGGGTTTCCTACAGTCATGATGGCAACAGGATCTCAGTCTCTTGCTCAGCCCTGCGTCCCAGCTCATAGTATGGTGCCAGGCCCGGGGTCAGTGTCCAGGCATTTGTTGAGGGAAATTGTGAACTGCGGGGGAGAAGTTGTCCTGCTGGATGAAGGGTGGGTTGATGAGGTCGGGCTTTGTGTGGTGATGGAGGGAGTGGGAAAAGTAATGGGCTCCAGAGATGGAAGACACAGAGAGAACCCACGGGCCACTCTGGTTTCCAGGGGCTGTGGGTGATAGAGAGGGAGGTGCCCAGGGTCACACCCTTGTTTCTGGCTTGAGCAGCTGAGGGTGGCGGGAGAGGTAACCTAGGTGGGGGCAGATTTCAAGGGAAAGGTGATCTGTTCAGAGTTGGACTTTTGGTGTTTCAGGTGCTTGTGGAATGTCAGGGTGGGGCTGTCTGTGGGACAGGTCTGGGGGCAGCTGAAGCCATGAGTTGACATGAGGCTATTTAAAGAGTGGGGCATTTAAGAACAGGTTTCTCAGGGGAGGGTGTTCTTTGTATCCAAGAAGACCTGCCTAGGGGTCAGAAGTCCTGGGCTTTGGTCCAGACCGTGGGCAAGTCATCCTTCTTCTCTGGACTGCCACCCTCCATCTATCAACAGAGCTTCTCAGAGCTGGAGAGAGGCCTAGGCTGCTTCTATTTTTTTTTTTTTTTTAATATGGATATGGTTAAAAAAAAAAAGATATGCCCCCAAACAGGGTAACAAAAATTGTGATTATTTACCATGTCCACATTTACAAACCCACATTTTGAACAAAGATATAAGGATTGTGTGTATAATGTCATTGGGAGATAAAAGTCCAGATCAGAGCCATGTTTGGAGGTTAGACCTCTGTTACAACTTCCCTGGTTCTCTAAAGTCATTGTCCCCTTTGGCAGGAGAGCTGCTTGGCTGGGGGCAGAGAAGAGGTGAGGACATGTGGAGGCTGGAAGGAGCTGAGCCAAGGCTCCCATGTGAGCAGGAGCTGCTGCTTGCTCTGAGCCTGGGCGTCTGCACTGCTCTCCTGATCCCTGTCAGACCCCAACTCTGAGTTTTTTTTCCAGGAGTCATCTGAGGCCACGCCAATCCCTAGCCTGTAGTTTTCCCAAGTAGGGAAAACTCGGGCAGAGCATTCTTGCTGTTTCTACACCCCACCTTCTTCCCCTTGTTCGTCCCTTGGTTCCTCAAAGACCAGAACCTTGGATGGGTGGGCCAAGGCTCTGCCTGTGGCTCTGCCCTTGGCAGGCCGTTTCTTCTCTGTGTCTCTGACCTCAGCATCTCTTCCACCTCAGGCTGTAGCCTGGTGACTGACACAAAGTATGCACTTAGTAAATGTTGGTTGAATTGAATTGAATTGCAAAGTAGTTTTATATGACAGGAGCACAGTGTGGGGGAAGGGTGGTATGCCAGTGGGGCCGTCAAAATAAGATCACTTCTGCAAATGTGCTTTGGAAAAGGTAAATCAACAAATATTTATAAGTCAGCATCATAACATATTTGGCCCAATGTCCCTGAAAGCCTTCAGAGCAAAGAGTAGACACAAAATGGGATTCATTCCTACTTCCCCAACTTAAAAAAATCTTTATTTCATAAGAATTATTCATGAATACATTCTGCTTAGCACCGGTGTCAAGTACAAGGGCACCGAGGCAGGTGGCCTGTTATCAAATCCTGGCTCCACCACTTTCTGGCTGTTTGATGCTTGGTAAGTGACTCTACTTTCTTATGTATCACACTCAAATGTAAAATTTGAATAATACTATTACCTCATGGGTTTATGAGGATTTAAGGAATTATTTGATGTAGAGTACTTAAGATAGTGCCTGGCATGTGTGGAGGGCCCCAGAAAGGTTAGCTTTGTTGCTGTTGGCAGTGAGAGAATTTTCTTGGGCCCCCACCCCAGCGCTGACAGCTCATAGTGGCTGGTGGGTGGGACAGCTGCTATAGGTGGGCTCATTCAACATCCCTCCAGCCTGCCTTCCTCTATTTAGGGCAGGGGTCCTCAATTTTGGCTGCATTAGAATCATCTGGGGAGTTTTGAAGACTTTCAGTGCCAAAGCTGTACCCTCAAGCGATTCGGTCTGAGTCTCTGAGGGTGAGAGCCCCCCACCCCATCCCCCGGTCAGTGCCAGTATACAGCAGAGGTGGAGAACTGGTGATCTAGAGCACTGCCCCCGACTGGAGCTTCAGCATCACCTGGGAACTGGTCAGACTGCAGATGCTTAGGCCCCACGCCAGAGCCCTGTAGAATCAGGAACTGCAGGGGTGGGGCCAGCAGGCTGTGTTTCAACAAGCCCACTAGGGGCTAGAGTTTGCGATCACTGATCTAGAGGCTGAAAGTACAATACGTTTTTTTTGGAAAGCCACTGTTGTAAGCTGCATTTTATCATTTCCTTCTCCTGCAGGAGTAGGGACTAATTCTTGCACTAATCACCACACCCTTCTTTACACCTGGCTGCCTTATGTGCGTTCTCGTATTTAGACCTCAGAACATCCTAAAACCCTAACCTTACCTCCATTTGCTAGATGAAGCCGGAGGCCTGCTGGCTGGTTACCCCTAGGGCTGTGTTCCTCTGAGCTCTGGTTGAACAGGGAAAGAATCTTGGATTTGTTTGAGACTCTAAACCAGTGATTTTCAACCCTTTTTATCTCACGGCACACTTGAACTTATAGCTAAACTTCCAGAGTATACTTAAATTATGTTGATCAAAAAAAGTAAAAAAAAGAATATACTTATTGTGCTTTGAACTTCTTTTGAAAATAATTTAATTAGCGTCTTTAAAGATTTCTGCAGCACACCAGTGTACCACAGCTGAGAATCACTGCTCTGAACTCTGGTCTCGCCAGCTGAGGGGCCGGCCGCGAGTCTTTCCCTTCCTCTGGGAGCCCAGCTGCTCCTCCGTCTGGATTTTGAAAGGAATAAAAGAGGCACAGGCAAGGGAAAGCTCTTTGAGAACATTGGTGCTTTCCATTATCCTAAGGAGTATCTGAGAGCTGCAGATTCAAAGGTGGTAACAGGAGGGGAGACGGTCACACAGGTGTCTGCTGCCCGCAAAGCTATAAGGAGATGTACGATGCTTGGCACCAGAGTCAGCCGAACAGGAGCCACCATCATGAATCACACAGGATATTGGTAACTGCGTACTATTTTATATTTGCTAATCTCTATTATTGCTTTATTTATATTTTCGTGGTGGTAACATGCACATACCTTATTATCTTTACTATTATACCTTGTATGTTTCCCCATACAACTTCCAAATAGAGACGGTGCTACAGGCTCACTTGAGATGTTAACACTACCCCGGTTACCAGGGTATATGGCAGGGCCACGTGCTGTGGAGTGAGACAGATCTGGGTTCAAGTTTCAGCTCTAGCATTTATCTCTGAGGCTATAGGCTTCAGTTTTCCCCTCCTTAAAATGGGAGGCATGGTACAAAATGTACACTTCTCTACAGACAAGCGGGGTTGTCATTCCTGAGGGGTTGACGGCCATGCTGACATTAATATGGAATCAAAGCATGTGTGTGTGCAGCCTGAAGTGACTTGTCACTATCAGATGCCTGGGCCAGTTTCATCTCCTGCCTGTTTATAACCAAACGCAGAAAAGTGTCTACCAGTCTCTGCCTCTCCCCAGCTCCTGCCCAGGGAGCTGATGGGCGGGCTTGGCGTGGGGGACTGGGCATGCTCTGTCCTCAGCCCAGTCCACCTGAATTGGGCAACATTCTGGATGTTTCTCTGATAGTAGCCAGCCTTAGCAGGCTGTCCTCTGGAGAGGTCTGTGGATGCTCACTGCTGCCAGAGACAGGGAGGATAAGTTCTAATTCCAGGAGGGGGTATTTGCAAGCCGTTTTGGCTAAAGCCTTCTCCTCCAGGCAACTTTATCTGTTATATCATCTCAAGTCACTGACTTTCCACCTCACCTGAGCATAAGCCAGTTCCTCATGGAAGCTCACAGACCTCTCAGCATCTTGGCCCGGGTCCTCTCTGGGCTCATCCAACCTTACTCCAACCTTTCCCCTTCCTCTCATTTCAATCTGGTTATACTGACCGTGCTGGTTCTGGTCTCCCTAGGCACACTCTTGCCTCAGGGCCCTTGTACCTGCTGTTCCCACAGCCTGGAGTGCTCTTCCTCCAGATGAATGTGTGGCCTTACTTATGCATGTTAGGTCTTAACTCAAGTATCATCCTCTTGGCTACTTGAAATTGCAATGCCCCCCCATGCCTCTTGATACTTCCTATTATTCTTCTGTCCCTGCTTTTTCTCCTTAGCACTTACTACTAACACACTCTTTCCTTTATTTACCTTATTTATTGTGTCTCCCCCCAACTAGAGTGATCACTCCATGGGACCAAGGACTTTTGTTTATTGCGGCATGTGGTAGGTGCCAGTGAATGTGTGTTGGATGCATGATCAGAGCTGTCATTCTGCTCGCCTTCTGACTGTCCCACACATATCTCATGGTTGGTTCTCAACTCAGGAGGGGAACTGGGATGTCACTTTTGGATTCCCCTTACATTCCAATGTACTCAGTTCAAGACTACT
This sequence comes from Loris lydekkerianus, assembly GCA_963574355.1. NCBI lineage: Eukaryota > Metazoa > Chordata > Mammalia > Primates > Lorisidae > Loris > Loris lydekkerianus. The sequence goes on from CAUYPK010014614.1 coordinate 47,693, forward strand.
TAGGAGTTTGGGCTCTGCATCCAGAATGCCCAAATTTAATTCCCATTGGAACAGCCCCTTAGCTGTGCTTCTGAACCCCTCTGTGGCTCAGTTTTTCCATCTATAGAATGGGGATTATAAGATCACCTCCCTGACAGCTATTGTGAGGATCAAGGAAAAAGTGCAGGCACAGGCTTAGCAGGGTGGTTGCATGGAGCAAGTGCCCAATAAATGTCAGCTGATGTGTATCAGCTTTATGACTTGGGAGAGGTGACCACCTGCTCTGTTTGCTTCTCAGGGTGGTTGTGGTGACCAAGGAGGCAGGGCATGTGGTCTGGCTTTGTGGACGCTGATGCTCAGGATAGAACAAAGGAACAGGTGGTCTGAGACCCAAGCCTGGACCAGGAAACTCAAAGGGATGTGGCAGCAGGCTGGGAACAGTGTGACAGCCTCTACCTTGGTGCTGTCTGCATGATCCCAGGTGTCCAAGCACTTCTAAAGGCAGAGGCCTGTGGACAGGTAGACCAACTGTCTGGATGTGACCTGGCCTTTCACCCCTCTCAGTTGAGCCCAGCTGATGGGACCAGGGAGGGTCATTTCTTACTCTTGCTCTTGGAGATGGGCGGCAGGGGAGGCAGTTTGGGAAGAAATGGGGTCCTGGAGTGGTTTCTGGAGCACTGACCTTAGTGGCCAGGGATGTCCAGAGGAGCCTTATACTTTTCTGTCAGTTCAGTGAGAGAGAATTTGTGAGAACGCGGGACAGGGGTGCACATGTGTGTCTGGGTTTGCGTGCTAGAAGCCTGCTGACAGCCATTCATACACCCCCTCACCCTCCAGGGGTGGCCCTGCTGTCCGGAAGCCCGGGGGGAATCTACTGTCCTTCACAATGCTGGCTCTCAGGCAGCGGGCTGGAAATGTCAGCTCAGTGCTGTGTGCCAGGCCTGCTGTGGGCGGGGAAAGCTTCATGCCTCTCACAGACCCTGCTATGAAAGGCATGGACAAGGCTGGGCCAGGACTCCTGGCAGAAGGGAGGGCTTAGCTTAGGGATGTGGAGCCTGGGTGTGAGTGTGGGCAAAACCCAAGCCCAGAGAAAGCTGGGGGGCGGGGACTGGAAAACCACTCCCCAGGGGACAGAGAAGCAGCTCACTACGGATGACAATCATTTAGTACTTGCTAACTACGCACCAGACACCTGGGGGGCGTCATCTCATTTGTCAGATGAAAAACCGAGCCTCCGAGAGGTTTAGAAACTTGCCTATGATCACACGGCTGGCAAATGAGGCAGCAGAAGCTCAGAGAGGCTATGCGGCTAACCCCGGGTCACTTCACGGCAGAGCTGGGATCTCACGCAGGTCTCTCTGATTCTGGAGCCTGTGCTCTTACCACCACCATCCTCCCCATTCTCATAGTGAGCCAGACATACTGGGGCTGTGTGTGAGAGGACGGCCTCTGGGTGACCAGAGGAGGGAGGGCTGGTTTGCCTGGAAGGGTCAGTGAGGCACGGATGACTGTTGGAACGTTTCAGGGAGAGGAGGTGGGGAGGGAAGAGCATGAGCAAAGGCACAGAGGCGTGAAATAGGGTGCCCCGTCCTGGCAGTTTGTAGCTGACCCATCGAGCAGGAAGACAACCTCCACTTCTCCCTGGCCCCTCCCCATCCTGGTTCAGAAAGCTCAATTGTCCCCACTTCCTCCGCACTCCCCTTCCTGCAGGCTCCTGGGATATGGACAAGAAAGGAGCTTGTCTTCCCTGGCTCTGCTGGAGTTCTGCCGTGGAGGTTTGGTTACCATGGTGACGGGTTCCATGGAAACTCACAGCGGCCTTTTCCAGGATGGGCCTGGACCCCAGCCCACCTGCAGTGCATTGCCTCCCTGGCTGGAGCATCCCAAGGGGATGCCTGGGTGGTCACCATGCTGCCTGGAGACCCCCACCCCGGGGAGAGTCCTGAAGGTCAGCAGGGTGGAATTCTGGCACGCAGGGTTCTTTGGGTGGCTTCAGGATCCCACATCAAACCAAGGGCATGAGGACCCAAATTCTCCTATGTGTAGGCAAATTGGAGGCGAGTCTTTCCGTGGCCACTGCCTGATGTCCAGCCCGTTCTGTCTCTGCATCCTGGCCTGTCCCAGTCCTGTGCTGCTTTCTCTTCACTGTGCTTCTCCCTGGCCCTGCTCTTCTCTGGACGCTGACCTATTCACCCGCCACCTGTGCCCTCTGGCCCCTACACGCACCCTGTGGTGGAGAATCAACACACGATGGGGCTTGACCCCTGGACAGAGCTGGGAGGGGGCCCTAACTCAGCGCTCACAGCCATGTGATCTTGAACAAGTCACCCCCGCTCCCTGAGCCTTGGACTCCACATCTCTAACTCCAGGCTTTATAGGGCTACTTATTCACCCAGCAGACATGCTTAATAATACCAGCATTTATTAGCACTTTATTTGCTTTTAATGCATTTATTAATACTAAGAATGACACTTAAGTCATTGCACTTGCTCCTTACGACCACCCTATGCGAAAGGATTCTTATTCCCAATTTGTCACTGAAGACACCAAGATGAAAAGAGGGTGGAGGACCTTGCCCAGGGTCACTCAGCTGCCATGTGGCAGAGCAGGAAGGAGGATGCGGGTGTGTCTGATCCCAAAGTTGCACCTTAGTCACTTCATTCTCTGGTCAGTTAATTTTTATCAAGCACCAACTAGGCAATGGCCTGCTTTTTGCCCTTATGGGGCATACACTGGGGGAGAAAGGAAAGAAAGAGCAAATAAAAATAATACAAATTGTTACAGGTAGTGTGTTGAGACAGGAGGTGACAGATGGGGGATGTTCTTAAAGGGGCTGAGTGGTCAGGGACAAGATCTCTGAGTGGTCAGGGACAAGATGTAAGGATGAGAGTTGCATAGTGACAGGAACCAGCCATGAGAGAGGGAAGGGACCCAGGTGGGGCCTCTGCAGTGACAAAGGTCTTGAGGTGGGAGTAGGTTTGGTGTGTTGTCGTTTTGCATGAGGGGTCTGAGCAGCTCAGAGGTGATGGATGAGTGAGGGGCAGAGAGTCCTGGGATGAGCTGGAGAGGCAGGCAGGGGCTGGGTCACACAGAACTTGCAAGCTGGGGTACCAGCATGGCTTATTCCAAGGGCAGCAAGGGCAGCGGAAACCTTTGGAAGGTTCTCAGCAGGAGAGTGAGCCAGCCTGATTCTGCAAGAAGCAGCTCCCTTCAGCTGCTGTGTGGGGGAGTGGGGAGCAGAAGGACAAGGCACAAAGCCCAGAGGGTGCTGCAGTCGTCTGGGTTGGGGGTGGTGGTGGCCTGGGCTGTGGCTGGCTGCAGCCAGGGAGGGAATCTCCTGAGCTTGCCTGGTTTGGATGTAGAGGAGACAGGACTTGCTGATGGACTGAAAGTAGGGAGTGAGGAACAGGAGAGCATGGAGGAAAACTCCTTGTCCCTGCCTTAGTGTCTGGGAGGGGGGTGGGTGATGTTGCTCACTGAGAAGGGGAAGACCCAGTCTGCTGGGGCGGGACCCTGGTGAGCGGGCTTTGGGGGGAGAAGCTGCAGAGCCAGATTCTGCATGTGTTAGGTTTGAGATGCCCGGGAGAAACCTGAGTGGAGATTCTCAGGTCTGGAGTCCACAGAAGAGGTCTCGACTGTGGATTCAAATCTGGGAGATGATAGCGTGGATGTGGCATTTTAAACCCACAGGGCTTGGCGAGACCAGAGGAGAGAGTATTGATAGATGGGAGGAAAAGGGGGAGGAGAGGAGAGGAGATAAAAATGTGAGGAGAAAAGAGAGGTGAAGAGGGGAGGAGGGCAGCAGAGCCCAGAGGGCATTTGTGTGTATCTTTCCCAGGTGTGGGCTGTGCTTGGGGGGCAGAAGGGGGGCGGCCCAGCACATGCCAAGTCCCAGGCGGCAGCAGGGACTCCGGCCAGTTTGGCCACTGGATCCTGGGTGAGTGCCTTGGGCCAGGGGTCAGAAGAGGTGTAGTGAGAGGATGAGGAGGGCCACCAGACTGGACTCGGGGTGTGGGGTGGGGATGGCTCCCCGGAGAGGCCGAGGCCTGGTGAAGAGCCAGTTGGCGGGGAGGGGTGGAGGAGTCAGGGGCTGGGATGTGGGTGAGCAACGTGGAGGAAGCAGCAGACACTGGAGGTGGCAGATGCAGACGGCTGCCAGGGCGGGAGGTGACAGCTGTGCATGTTCCAGCAGCCTCCTCCCCTGGCCCGGGGCCTCAGCCTGGGTGGGACCCCTGGCTTATATGTCCAGCCTTTGCTTGATTTCAGCACCCTGACCTAGTGGCCGCAGCGAGTCTGAAGAAGTCAGCACACGAGGGCCACGTGAGTGTGCATGAGGGGCACATGTGTGGTCCCTGAAAGGTGAGGACAGCTTGGGGCCTCCAGAGTCCTGGACCTGGACACACTTTTGAGTTGTGGGCTATGGGCTAGGAACAACCTGCCACTTGGAGCCTCAGAGCCTCACCTGGAAAAGGGTGATAATGACATGTGAAAACACTTTGCCAGCACCCGAGCCCTGCCCAAGAGTGAGGAATTATTTTTGCCGCCCTGGCTAGGGAACATTGTGTGAGGGCTGACCTCAGTGTTGAGAGAGAGCGAGAGAGCGAGAGCGAGCCACCAGCCTGGAGTACGGGGGGGGGGATGGAGACAGCGACAGTGAGACAGGGAGCAAGAAAGAGACGCAGAAGAGAGGCAGAGTGAGAAATTGACAGATATGGAAGAGAAAAAAGAGGTGGAAAGAGGCAGAGAGACACAAAGAGCAAGGCAGAGACATCGCAGAGACAGAGAGTCAGAGAGAGACAGAGAGACGGGGAAGGGTGGGGTTAGTGGACATTGTACCTGGGCAGTGAGGGTGCCAGTGATTTTGACCTGCATTACTTTTGCTTAATTATTTTCTGATTTTTCTTTATGTGTAAATAATTACCTTTTTTAAAAAATGGTATCCAGATATAAATTGGATTTTAAAAACTTTCTGCAACTTGGAAATATCTATGAAAAGCTTTACAATTTGCATACAAATTGACCCAGAAATTTCACTTCTTAGAATTTATTCAAAGGAAATAGTCACGGATGTGCCCGTGCTTTAATTGCAAAGAGGTTTTGAAGTTTATAATAGCACCCTTTAAAAAAATCCCCCAAAACCAAACAAAGGAAGACCTCCCCCACCTGGGTGTACAAAAATAAGCAGATACTAACTAAAAGGTGGTCTGTGCACAGAAGGAATTTCTACCTCACCTTTAAAATGATGTAGAACAGTGGTTCTCAACCTTCCTAATGCCGCAATGTATTTTCATTGTTACAAAGGGGTTGTGACCCACAGGTTGAGAACAGCTGGTGTAGAAGGCAACTTATTGGTATGGACATTTATGAAATTATGTAAATAACACAAATTTCAAAAAGGTCTGATGTAACTCATTTTCTTTTAGAAACATATACTTGCCTGTGTGCATAGAGAAGTGCCTGGAATTTTTATCATGGAGGTGATAAACTTTGTTGCGTAATATGAAAACAGAATTCTTACACATAGCTGCTGCTGGTGGCCTGCCTGTTTTGCTGTCCTTAGAGGAGATGGAGGACAGCTGCTCACAGTTCAACGTGTGATAATCCAGCGAGATTTTGATGGTTGTAATCATGCTGTAATTGCACCTCATCCGTGTCAATTCACATGGATACATCCCAGTTATTTTTTTGTTATCTGTTTCCAAAGAGGCTACAGCCAGATGACACCACCATTCAGAAAAACGACTTCTCAACCTTTAACCAGCTTTGAGATGGTTTCACCCCCCTTGGTAGTAGCAAATAGAGGTCTAATAGCTTTTTTATGTACTTTTTCTTTCTTTCTTTCTTTCTTTTTTTTTTTTTGAGATATTAACTCTGGGGTTCTGTTCATTGCAACTGAGCGAACACTATAATCGCTGTATGAGGAATGCCTTCTCCAGGTGGAGGATTGGTCTCCTCATTTTTTTTTTTTTTTTTAATTTTATTTTCTGTGTTAAACTTTTTTTTTTTTTTGCAGTTTTTAGCCGGGGCTGGATTTGAACCCGCCACGTCCGGCATGTGGGGCCGTGCCCTACTCCTTTGAGCCACAGGTGCCGCCCTCCTCAATTTTTCTATTAAAAATGTGTATGTCATCATTGTAACACCTTACAGAAATTACAGATTTCATTTATTTATACTCTCATCTCATTCTGAAAAGAATTTGAGGTGGCTCACCAAGCCATGTGATTGTATTAGGGTAAAAATAATGGAGGACTTCAGGGTAAACAGAGAAGCTAAGAATATATAAATAAGGCAAAAAGAGCAAAGTTAGTGAAGAAAACACATCCCTCCAGATACTGATTATTGGGTGGACTGAGCGTCAATTGGCCTACTTTCAGCATTTAATATGGTCAAATACAGAGCAAAATGTAAAAAAATATAAATGCTAGGCACAAACTGTCATCCTTGTTCTAAGCTCAACTGTTATCAATGTTTATGCAAATACATCTTGGCTTTTCTTTTACACCTCAAGAAAATGTTTTCCTTCTCTCACTTGCTCTATTTCTAGCCAGTGGAAAGTTGATGATCGGCTCACTGAACACAGAGAGGTGCCCCAGGTCCCTCTCCTGCGTCCTGTGTATGATGGATCCAGGGAAGAGCGAGAGTCTGTTCTCGGGCTTATGTGTGGCTGTCTTCTTTGGTTATATCAGGGAAGACTTCAAACTTCCCTTCTCCAGTGCTTTCCAATGTTTTGATGTTTCATATTCTTGATCTCCAAACAAGAAAGATTCTGCTGCACCTCTAGTCCCTCTCCAGATCTCATTTGGGCATTTGTGCCCAGTGTGGTGGTGATTTTATTCCAAGTGAGATGTTACCTTGGCAACCAACTTACCAACTCACTTAATTAACCAATTTCCTCTCTGTAATCAATACTCATTAGTGCCAAATCACTTCTTTGCTTTGCCTTGCAGTTTTAACCATTCATTCAGCTCGAGATAGTTTTTTTTTTTTTTTTTTAAGGTAATAGTCATTTCTCCCTTAGAACATGGAAACTCATTTGAACCCAACAGAACTGTTCTCCCTGGGGGCCTCTGTGGTGCTCTTCCTAACTCAGGCTCAGCCAAGGAAGTACCCGCTGATGATCTCGGTGGAGCTGGCAACAGAGCCTCCCTGGTGGCTCTCAGTGGGTTACCAGGGCCTTGCCCACAGGAGAACTGCAAGGAGGAAGGTGGCACCTGCTATTTGAAAATAGAGAAATGGCTCCTAGGTACCCAAGAGGCTCCTTGGCTGCACCAAGGGAGAAATACTGTTATGTGGTGATTATTGTAGATTGACATGGTTTGAAAACAGAGAGAAAAATTATTATTAAAAACCAAACAGTCTATTCCACTTTCTGTTCTACTTCTAAGGCAGGGGATCTGGCCATAATTCATATCTTAGGGAGATAAAATTCTAGACAACTTCCTTTGCCGTACAGAGCCCAGTAGGGTACGGAAAAGGGGACAATGGACATTCCAAGTCTTCTGCCAGTCTCCCTGAGCTGCCACTCCACAGGGGATGTGGGGTAGGTGGCCTTTTGTGGAGCAGAGATATTAGTGGGTCTCCAAAGGCTGGTCAGAGAGGACAGTCAAGTTATTCTAACAGAATGAAGGGAACTGAACTCTAAGACACAGTCCTAAGGAAGGGGAGACCTGACCCTGGGGGAAACAGAGTCCTCAGGGGAAGTAGGTCTGTGCAACATGGTGGCATAAAGACTTCTTGTTGGTCAGGTGCAGTGGTTCATACCTGTAATCCTTTAGGAGGCCACTGTGAGAGGATCAGTTAAGGCCAGAGGGTCACAGAGACCAGCTTGAGCAACATGGCAAGACCTTTGTCTCTACAAAAAATAATTTAAAAAATGAGCTACCCGGGAGGCTGGGGTGAGAAGATCATTCAAACTCAGGAGTTGGAGGCTGCAATGGGCTATGATCCTGCCACTGCATTCCAGCCTGGGCAACAGAGTGAGACCCTGTCTCAAAAAATCAAAAAATTCCTGTTGCCCTAAACTTCATGGATGTCAGCTATGAACACAAATAACTTGGGTAAGTGGTGTTCAGGGAAGATTTGGGGGATGCAAGAAAAGGAGCTGGCTCTGCCTCCGGGCAACATGACACAGGCAGGAATAGCACTACTGTGGGTGATAAGGTGACCCACAAATGGAAACAATTAATTAACGAGCAACATAGTTCCAGGAGCTGGCAATACATTAGAAGATGAAGCTCCTTGTTCTCAAGGGGCTCACATTCTAGAGGCAGAGGCAGAAATTGGGCCAGGAAATGAGTGAGCAAGTACACTGAGGGCTATGAAGAGACTCCCTCTGAACAAGACAGGAGGGCAGCCCCTCTATGTGGGGGGGACCAGGGAGGGCCTCTCTTTAGATGCTGTGTGAGCTGAGAGCTGGAAGAGCCACCAGTTGTGAGGAGCCAAGAAAAAGTGTGCCAGGAAGAGAAAGCAGTAAGTGCAAAAGCCTTGTCCCCAGTTTCCTGAACCCTGCCTGTCCCTCCTGGCCCCGCATTCTGTTTCTTAGCTGAAATGACCATTCTGTACTCTGGGCACCTTTACCTCTACCCCAGTCTCTCTCACAGTCCCAGTGACTTCTGATACTGACCCTGGTAAATTTCCGGCCCTTAAAATCTCACCTTCATTAGTTAAAGAACAAGCCAACACAACTATGTGATACTTTATTTTCATCTTAGACATTTGGGGGATTAAAAACAAATAACCAGTGAGAATCCAGTGAAAACACTTCTCTTAGATGTTGCAGGTGGGATTGCAAATCAGTAACCCTTCTGGAAGCAAATGAAAAATATTTTATCAAAAGCCCATGAAAACGTTCTTATCTCTGGAACCAGTAAGCTTATCTGGGGATCTGTCCTAGGGAAATAATGTAAACTATGGCAAGGGTTTGTGCACAAGGACGTTCCGTGGGACATTATTTATAAGAATGCAAAACAGAAAACGGCTTCAGTGGGCAACTACAGGGAAAGGTTAATCATGGCAGATTCACCACTGGGATGTTTAGGAGAGCTGGTACGGTGAAGCAGGGCTGGTCTTCGCAGTCAAACGAGTCTCTGCTCAAATCCTGACTCTTCCAGTTTCTGCTGTATGATCTTGGGCAAATGCTTTAACCTCTCTGGGCCACTGGGCCTTCCTTCCTCACTGGTAGAACAAAGATATCCTTTATCTCTTTTTTTGTGAGCAGGGAAGAGTCATTTCCACTAGGAGTTAATCAGCCTTTTGGGCAGTGGGGGATCAGTGCTCTGGCTACCCTTCCTCTTTCCGCCAGCGACAACGGATCAAACACTTTTATTTCCATGATCTCATTCAGTCTCGACAACCTCAGGACTACTACTTCCATGTTGCAGATGAGGAAACTGAGGCTTAAGAGGAGTAGAGAGACTTGGCAAAAGTCACCTAGCAATTAAGAGGGCTGATCGGGACTTGTCCTCTGGACCTCTGACCTTTATACCTGCTGTTGCACGCCCCCTACCCCAATTCCCACTCATCCTTCAAGGCCCAGTCCAGATATCACCAAATAGTACCTCTTCTAAGGGAACCTCTCCCGGTACTTCCCTGTCTGTGCTCCTGTGGCCTCCTGGAAAGACCTCCCTCGGAGGGAGGCACCCATCTGGAGGCAGGCACAAGGCTTTGCTATCAAGCTTAGCTCCAGATTTAAAGCCCAGTTTCTCCCTGCCTGAGATGAGTGGCAATATTCTAGCTGATTCCATAGGCGAAAAATGCGATTTAACTTTCTTTGACACTCAATGAGGGAGGTGAGGCTTAAAATGAAGCAGGTGCTCCATAAATGACAGCTGCTGTCCCCCAGCATGGGGGTCTCTGGAAACGTCACACCACCGCATGCCATTTAGTGGTGCCTGACCTTGGGCCTCAGTTTCCTGGACTGTCCAATGGCCTGTGTCCTCAGAGGATCATGGGGGAGTGTTGCTCATGAGTTAATTTATGTAAAGCTTCTTCAACAGCGACTGTTGGAAGCGTGGGGCGAACGTGAGCTATTATTTTCATTAATCTTATTACTGGAGGGCTCAGTGCGCGCCTGGTAATTGTCTGTTTACTGAGCGGCCTCCGGTACTGAGCCGGGCTGCGTCTTTGCCCGGGCAGGGCCTGGCACAGAGCCCAGCTCCGCAGAGCTCGGTGAGGGAAGGGAGAAATGAAGATGCGTCCCCTGGGAGGTGATATTTGAGCGGGGAGAAGAGAGAGAGAGACTCCGGGAAGGGCCTGGAGGCTACGGCCAAGGCACTAATGAAATGCGTTGCCGTGGCTTCCGGGGCGCGCCTGGGGAGCCCTTGGGACCAGCTAAACGGCCGCTTAATCTCCAGGAGGGGCGGCCCAGAGTCTCCCGACTGACTGCAGGGCAGGAACAGGGCAGCGTTATTTACCCATAACCCGACCTTCCTCCCAGCCAGGGGCTAAGATCGGGCCTGCTCTCCTTCTGATACCAGCCCAGCCTCTCAGCAGCCGAGTGACCTTAATCAAGCTTAAGCTCTCCGTGCCTCAGCTCCCCTCTCTGTAACTAGGGATAATCATAGCACCCACATTAGAGCTGTTGTGAAATTAAATGAGTTCGTTCAAGTAAAGGGTTTAGAACAAGCTCATAGTAAGTGCTGAGTAAAGGTTGGCTGTGGTTACCGGACTGGCACCTTGAGGACGGAGTCCTTTGGGGGAAGGTACTAGGTGTGATGAGAATCCTGCTCTGCCACTACCTGTGTGATGTTAGGCAGCTCATTTCTGCTTTTGGTACCTCAGCTTCCTCATCTGTAAAATGGGGGCAATGTCCATCTTAGACAATTATGCAGATCAGTAATAAAACATCGGCTACCACTTCCAGAGCCGGGCATGGTGCTACCTGCGCTGTGTACCCAACTTAATTCTCACAGTAATCCTGTACTCAGGATTACTCACAGTAACCCCCTGGCCATTCCTCTCACTTCCCACTCTGGACACTGAAGCTTAGAGGGTTTGCTCATAACCTGATCTGCGTCCGATAGGCAGCAAAAGAGCAGTGTAGATGGGGGGTGAAGAGGCTTCTCCCAGCCAAGGAGAGAATGAGAGTCCCCATGTTTAGTCAGCTCCAGAGCTGGGCAAGATTTCAGGCAGAGGCAGGTGAGCCTGAGGCCCACATGCGCTGGAGTGAGGCAGGGCGGGCAACAGCCATGAGCTTGGCCCAGGGCAGGGTGGCCCTCAGCTCTTGTCTCTGCTTCTTGCCTTAGCTTCATTGAGCCTTGACTTCCTCATCTGTAAGTGCCCTCTGCCTCCTGGGGCCGCTGTGAGGATAGAATGAGCACGGGGGCACAGCTCATGCTGGGAACAGTGAATGCTTTTGTGTTCATTTAGTCTCCTGATATAGCTGATGCCTGAAGATGTGTTGGGCCCTGGAATTTGGACACAACCCCCACCCACAGGCGCTCCCCAGTCTTGTAAGGAAGCAAACATCAACCAGAACTGGCAAATGTCAGCCCAGTGTTCCTCTTGGGAGGCTGAAGGAGAGGGCTACTCTTGATGGGGTGGTAGGGCCAGGAAGACATCCCAAACCAGAGGACAGGCTGTCTTAGCCGGTGCCCAGTGTACAGACAAGGAGGAGTTGATGGGAGACCAAGGGATAGGTGAGGGTGCTCCTGGCAGAAGTACCAGGATGAAGTACCAGCCTGGGTGAAGGTGTGAACTCGTGATCATATAAAGGATTGCAGGAAGTTCAGAATGGGAGGAGCAGGGGTGGCTGGTAAGAGAGGCTGGAGAGGGGACCAGGGGCCCATGTGAACGCTTTGATGACAAGCAAGGAGCTTGGATTTTATCTTGGGGAGTTTTTGAAGGCCAGGGGTTGAGTGAGGGTTTGAAAGCTAGGTAACCCTACACTTAACTGTAGCACCCACCTCCCACTGAGAGCCAGCCAGCAGCCCAGCCCTTGATGGGTTCCACTTCACTATCCTCAGAACAACACAGTCTCCAGTTAGGTGCTATGGAGAACCCCGCTTGAGGCACAGAGAGGTTAAAGAAGTGGCCTCGGGTCACACAGCTGTTAAAGGTGGACTCAGGATTTGAAGCAGGCTGGCCAGCTCCAGTGTCCTCACCCTTCTTCCTCCCTGTGTGGTCAGCATGCAGCAGCCCTTTAAAGGCTGATTTGAAGTCCCAGGGTCACGTACCTCTCCCCTCTGTGCCCAGCTGATTCCTGTTCAGGTACCCAAGTTCTTACTCCTGGGGTGACAGACAACACAGCTTTAATGGAGTATCATTGGCAGCCAGTGCAAGGGAGAAGGGAGCAATTTCTCAGAAATCCAATAAGCCACGAGTGACTCAGTGGGTGGGCAGCCCCCTCCCCACCCCCAGCCTCAGCTCTGATCCTGACTGCCGAGGTCATGGTCACCCTTTGTCCTCCCCTCCCCTGCCTCAGCCCGTGCTTCCTAACAGGGATCTTCGAGGCTTAGTCTCAATCCTGTGTCCTCCCTTTATCCCCTGGGTGCCACTTCCTCAGTCTCTACCTCTGGTCCTGTCCCTGTGCCATTCTGCTAGACCCTGCCACCTGAATCATCTTACTCAAAGGAAAATTGGATCTTGTCTCTCTCCTGTTCCTCTTTGCCTTGGGAGAGGGTCCCAATTCCCCAGACAGGCCAACAAGTTCACTATCATCTCCTGCCCACGTTTTCAGCTCCATGTCCCCAAACTTCCCTGGTAAACCTTTTCTTGTGGCTCCAAGAACCTCTGAAGTTCTGTAATTCCTCCCCCCCACCCCCTCCCCGTCCCCCTGCCCCACCGCCAGGAATGTCTTCCTCTCTCATTCCCATGGTGGAATCCTACTCATTCTTCAAATGGCACCCCCTCCTGGCAGCTTTCCCTGATTTCCTGAGGCGAAATCCTTCCCCGTGTCCCCCAGTGTGCCTCGTTTACCTGGTATTAGCAGTTATCCCAATGGAGGACAGTTATTTGATTAGCTATCCCCTCTCTCCCTCAGACTTTGAAAACGCCTTAGTAATATTCAATAGCTGCCACTACTGAACTGTTACTATGTGTTAGATGTTGTGCTCAGGCTTTACCTGTTCGATTTTCAGTTCTCCCAACAACCCTGGAGGGAGATGCCAATTTTATCCCTATTTTACAATGACAAATGGAAACACAGACAGGTGAAATGACTTGCCTGAGGTTGTATAGCACTTAAGTAGCACAACCTGTCTCTCTGCAGAGTTAGTGTTTTCACCAGCCCTCTCTGCTGCTGCCTTCTTCCAAGTTCAGGGGCCAGCGGAGACTAGCTGTGCACAGAGCTTTGCTGAATGAATGAATGAATGAAAAAATGAATGAATGGGAGGTATCCCACAGCCAAGTCTCTAGATTAGGAGGTTTAAGGGGAGGAAACTAGAATGGGGGAAGCCCTTGAGTGTGCCAGGAGCAACTCCCAAGCCCTGGGACCCTGATACTATTACAGGTTGAATATCCCTAATCAGAAAATCTGAAATAATCAACTGTTTGAGAGCTGACATGATGCTGAAAGGAAATGCTCATAGGAATAATTTGGAGTTTGGATTTTTGGATTACAGATGCTCAAGTGCTTTGATGCAAATATTCTCAAATCTGAAAAAGTTAAAAATCTGAAACACGTCTGTTCTCAAGCATTATGTATAAGGAATACTCAACATGTGTCTCATTCTGCAGATCAGGAAACTGAGGCTTAGAGCTACTAAAGGACTCTCCCAAACCCTAAGAAAGTTTGTCACACAGGCAGGATCTTGCGTGATTCAGAGCCCATGTTAGTCTAGGGACTTCTATGCTTCTGGAGAGGGGAGATGGCTCCTTTTTATTTCACCAAAGCTCCCCCTCCAGAGCCTGAGGTTGTGGTCTTGACTTTCTAGTTGGGGGTCTGGGCAAGGACATGGACATTACATTTTCAGGATGAGCTTCCAGCTAAGGCTTAGCCAGCAGAGCCCGTCTAGAGCATCTGCGGGAGAGTGGAAGAGAGTGTGCGTAAGTCATGGTTAAGAGTTTGGGCTTTGGCAGTGGACATCCTTGGGTTTGAATCCTGCCTCTGCTACCAATTAGCATTGTGACCTTGGGCAATGGTTGAACCTCTTGGAAACTCACTTTCCTCATCTGCAAAATGGGGATAATATGCATCATATCAGGTTTTGTCGAGGATCACAAATGTTGCATCTGAAGTACTTGGCACATAGTCAGCCCTTTGCAAACATTAGCTTTTATTAGTACTCTCAGAATTAGACTAGAATTTGAGATAGGCTGAGAGTTAGGATAAAATTAAGGAAAAAGCAGGACCTGGGCTGCCAGTCCATTTGGGACCTATCTGCACTTGTTTGCTTCTTGAATGAATGAATGAATGAATGGAGGCATCCTACAGCAGAGTGTCTAGATTAGGAGGGCTTCTTGGGATCCCCCAGAGGGCTTTGCTAGGAGCTCAGGAGGGGGCCTGGCTCAGAGTGGGGGCTTGGGTAACAGCAGAAAGAAGAGTGAAACAGACAGCCGTCAGAATCCTGTATCTCCCACATATCTGCTGGGAGCCTTGAACAATTTACCTGCTCTCTTTAAGTCTCCATTCCTCCCTCTGTAAAATGGAGGGGGACAATATCACCTAACCTTAAGGAGTCTGACTGGGATTAAGTAAGATGAGTATGCTAGTCTTTAGACCTCAGTGTTTTATTTTTTAAAAACCAAATTTCCTTCCCAGTGGTTTTCCATGTCAAATTATTTGTTTTTGGAGAACTGCTGCGCAGCTGCCTGTAGCTGGCTTTCTTCCATCCATCTCCAGTCCGCCAAGGCTTTGCTCCCCGTGGATCCAGATAAAGCCGCTCCTCGCAGAGAAGTGGTGGTCCAGAGCAGAGGGGAGGAGGGTCTTCCTTGGAGGTGAGATGCTTCATTCGGTTTGCAGCCCGTCAAGGGCACTGCATGTGCAAAGGCACAGAGGCATGGAGGTGGAACTGTGTGGAGCTCTAGGAAACTAGAAAGGAAAGCGGGTACAAGCGAGGACTCCGTGTTTCCAGAGTCCTAAATCTAACCCCGCGGCTCCGGGTTCTCTGGACGTGGACTTGCCGCGAACTCAGCATGGACGCCCCCTGCTGGCATTCCTGCATTCTGCACTTTTGGCTTTTGGGACTCCCAGCCGGCGGGTCTTTGGGAACCAAATATCCATTAAAGGTTGAATAGAGCGTCTAAATAGGGAGGACGCTCAGAGATCAGTCACCTCCGACTTACTGATGGAGATGTGAGGCCCTGTGTGGGGCAGGAAATAGGGCAGGAATTCGGGGCGGCCCTGAATCCAAGGCCCGGGAAGGTGCCCAGGGAGGGTCCGGGCAGCTGAGCTGCAGCTCGCAGGAGGTGGGGGAGGGGAGGTGATTGCAGAGAGCAGAGGGGGTTTCAGAGTCGCAGCCCCGTACCCCATCTGGCTAGCTAAGTGGTGGGATTTCCGCAGGGGCTCTGTAACCTGATAGCCATGATGTGGGAGCTGAAGATGTGTGCGCCCATCAGCAGGTGTCCTGGGCAGGTGACAGCATCCCTAGCACTCTAGTGCTCTGATCATCCTTCAAGCCAGCGTCCCACAAGAGCTGCCGCCCAGACTTGCCCTTGGTTCTCCAGCATAAGGTGGTGCTGAGCGAGGGCATGAAAGCAGGAAAGATTCTTTCTGAGTAGGAGACAGGAGCTGATGCCAGAATTAGGGTGGGATCACAGTGGATGGGGTGTGTAGGAGACAAGGAGAGGGGAGCAGGAGAGGGTGGCAGATGGACAGTGCTGCTCCAGCTCCCAGCCTGGGTGATGGGCCACACCCCTTGGTGAGCACAGCCACCTGCTGCCTGGAAGCTGTCACCTGTGGAGAGCACTGTTTCCTCCTGGCTGTCCCCTTGCTCCTTCCCTTCTGTCCTCCTGGCAGGGCTGCTGGGTACGAGTGTGCATGTGTGCACACATAGGCATCTGGTTTTGTGTGCTGCGTGAGACTGTGCCTGTGAGCTGGAAGCCTGTCTTTACCCAGGACAGGAACCCTGTGAGCCTTACTACCACAGGAGGAATGACCCTTTGTTCCCTGTTCTGACAGCACCCAGCGGGTCTGTGTTCCGTCCCCAGTTGATGGTGGGCGGGTCGGCCTGGCTCAACTTGCCTCAGGGTGCAGATGGCAGTTGCACCCTTTTTCTTGGTAGGTTGGCCTCTGCCAAGTACCTGTGTCTCTCTGAACTGCAGTGCCCTCACCTGACAAGTGGGGACCATGCAAGGTGGCTCACAGCTATCTCGGGAGGGTGGCTGGAGCTCTGTTCCGGGAGTGCTTAGGGTTGTGTCTGGCCCATTTTGTATACAGTGGAGGACACTATTCCGTAGTATTTTTAAACTTAGTACTCCGGTGGTGGGTAATTGGCTCCCCCACACCCTCTATGATTTCCTCTCCTCTCACTTTGCTGTGGCCACACTGGCCCTCCTTCCAGCCGGGAGCCTTTGTGACACCTCTCCCACTGTTCCTTCTCAGGTTCCTTCTAATGTCACCTCCCTGGGGCAGCCTTTCCCTGGCTGCTCTGGCCGAGGCACCTGCTGTGTCTCCCCTCAGGCACTTCCTGCTGTGTCTCCCCTCAGGCACTTCCTAAGAGCCTTCTGCCCTGCCGCTGCCAGCCCCTGGGGAGCTTTTCTGATTGTTTGTCACCCCATCCCTATCTCTCAGAGGGTGAGCCCTTTCTGGCTGGAGACCTCATCTGTTGGTTCCCTGCCATATCCTCGGTGCTGCAGGGCGCCCCATACATACACACGCAGCAGGCCCTCAGGCCTCACGTGCACTGTGCAGAAGCATCTGGGCATGGTATTTGGGAGCCAGAGAGCCCTGGCATTTGTGTTGGAATCCCAAATCCTGGCTCTATCAACTCAGTGGCAGAATGAGTCTCCCTTCACCCCTCTGGGCCTCAGTTTTCTCATCTGTCAGGTGATGCTAAGTATAGTGACATCCCAGTGGGCTGTGAGAACTTGGTGCGGTCATGTTCACACAACACACATGCTAGGAGTTATTGTGTGACCAAGCTATTACTGCCACAATATAACTCATATTCATCCTCACAACTGCCCTGTAAGGGAGGGACTATTATTTCCCTACTTCACTGGCTGAAGACACGGAGGCTCAGAGAAGAAAATTCCATGCCCAGATGACTCCAGCAAGGGCTGTAGACACAGGAGTTTTCAGGGCACACCCAGTTTCTTTTTTGGCATCTCACTGGTGCTCAGGAAGAACTGGGAATCAGATGACCTGAGTCCTTGTTCCAGCACCATGCTAACTTGCTATGACCCTGGGGTCCCTGCCCACTCTGGAGCCCTGTCTCCCCACATACACCAGGCGGGAATGGAGGAAGGCAGTTGGCCCTGGGAGGGGCTGGGCTGAGCTGGGCAGTCACTTTTCAGCTCTGGCTGGTGGTTGCCGGGCATGGACGCAGGCCTGGTGAAGCCAAATCTTTGAACTTTCAAGAGAAGTGGAAAATTTGGATTTTTAAATGTGAAATCTGCTTTTTAAATGTTGGCAAAAATTTAAAAAGAAAGAAAGATACTGTGTGAGCCAAACAAAGCCCATTTGTGGGCTTCATTTGGGCTGTCACTTTGTAATCCATGGGACATCTGGTATCTAGAAGCCACTTCCGGTTCTTGGACCTTTGATAGAAATGACTCACACTGTTGCCTACTTACTATGTCCAGGTGCATGTGCGACATCACTCGACTCCCTTCCCACCTCCTTACTCATCATGTAATACACATATCATTCCACCAGGTAATATTATCATGTCCATGTGTTGAAGCACAGAGAAGTTAAGTAACTTGTCCATAGTCACATAGCTATTATAATAAGTGACATTGCCAGGGGATAAAGCAGGGCTCTCTTGCTCCACAGCTCATTTGTGTTGCCATTGTTCCATCCTCAATGACCCCAGCCTCCTGCCCACTGGGGCTCCCCCATCCTGGCCTCCTGAGGACTCAGGTGCTCACTGGTGGGCCTTGTGGATGATCTGACACATTCTCAGCCTGGAAAGAAGGTGATCTAGGAAGGAGGCCCCCTGTTCCGCTGGGGACTCTGGCCTTTCCTTGCCCTTATGCCGCAGGCTGTGTGGAGTACCTGCCGGCCTGTTGAGAAACTGCCGAAACACTGCCAAGGCCAGGCCTTCCTTCCACAGCTCAGCCACAGATGTGAAGAAATGTCTCCTACCTTTGGAATTCCTGACGGGGAGCCGGCAGTGCCCGTGTCTGCTCAGCCGCTGTTGACTTACTGTATTTCTCCAGCAGTTCTGGCTATAAGCTGAGGCTGACCGTCCTCCAGTGCCTGCAAGGCTACATGCATCTGTGCTCAGGTGGGTCCTGGGGGGCTCTGTGAGGGTCACTGTGTGTGAGGGGAGTTTGCCCAGGTATCTGTGTCTGAGCAGATGAAGGGAGGCACGTTGCCTGTGTTTGCTTAGAGGGGTGCACTGCCACCTGGATGTGCCCATATGTGTGCCCGGACATTTGGGGAAACTTGAGAGTTTAAAAAAATTGTGGCATAATTTACCAACAGTAGAGTGTGCAGATCTTAGATGTACATCTCAAAGGATTTTTGCATATGGGTCCAGGAGCTCCCTGGTAACCCTCCCAGCTGATACCCCTCAGGTCACCACTATTCTAGCCTCTACATGCCTTAGGCCAGGTGTCCTCAAACTGAGGCCCGTGGGCCACATGAAGCAGTGTGAATTGTATTTGTTCCTGTTTTGTTTTTTACTTCAAAATAAGATATGTGCAGTGTGCATAGGAATTTGTTCAGTTTTTTGTTTTAAACTATAGTCTGGCCCTCCAACGGTCTGAGGGACAGTGAATTGGCCCCCTGTTTAAAAAGTTTGAGGGCGCCTGCCTTAGGCCTTAAGTTCTTCTTGAGTTTTGATCTTGATCTTGTTCCAGATGTTCACTGCATCTGTGAATTCAAGCAGCAGCAGTCCCAGAAAGGATTGTGGTCTGAAATTTAGAAGAACTTCCAGGTGGGGACTTAGACCTGGGGAAGGCTGCATGAATTCCATGTCTGATGGTGAGGGTGGGAACTGGTAATTAAAGTAGCCACCACTTATTGTTATATTTATAGGTACTTTAGAGAAATGACTTTATTTAAGTGCCACATGCCCCATAAAGCTAGCGTGATTGTCCCCATTCTGTGGGCGGAGAGGCTGAGGCCCAGAGTCAGGCAGAGACTCCCAGGCTCCCAGGGCCAGTGAGCAGCACAGCAGGATTTGAATCAGGTCTGCTGCCTGCAAAGCCGGTGTTCTTTTTCTCCCCCAGACTGCCTGTTTGCATGGGTGGTGACCCGTTGTTGGGGCTGGGACTTCACTCCAGTGGGCTGTCCCTGGGATAGATCCCATCCCACCTGGGGTTGGTGTTACCTGCATCCCAGGTGTTCCTAGCACCTTGGAAGACTGTCTGGGCTGAACAGGACTTTGCAGGTCACCTTGTCCCCTCCCCTTAAGTCATGGCTGGGTGGGGGGATCTCAATTAGTGGGGGCCTGCCAAGGGTCACACCCTGACCCTCTTGCAGATTTTTAAAAAAGTAAACCAAGTTTATTTTGCTTTTTAAGTTGTGTTCTTAAAGCACTACAGTTTTGTAAACAATGTAAATTAGTATAAGTCATCCATCTCAAAAGCCAGAGTTGTTTTGTTTTGTTTTGTTTTAATGAGTTGTTAAAACCTATTGCAGTTTTGAATGAAGACTCTGATGACGGTGTTGGTTAGAGGAGCAAGCCTGGTCATCCTCTGGAATGTGTTGGGGTGGGAGACCTATGGGCCTGCCCTTGCTCAAGGTCCCCATCCTCCGTGCTGTCCTGGTTTGCCAAGTGGCAGAGCCAGGGGTCCAGAGAGGAGACTTGTGGTTGGACCTTGGCCATACCAGACTGGCCGCACTTTGGCTTTCTTCTGCTCTAACTGTAACTGAATGGGCTCTGAGGACTTTGATCCTGCCTTCCCATCTTAAAATTCCTGCTGTACCCTGCTGCACCTGTCACCGCCCAGGCAGGAAGCAGTGGGGTGCCACGGAGCGAGAGCTGGCTTTAGCAGTCATACAGGGGACTTCAGATCAAATCCTGGTTCTTCCACTTATTCACTATACAATCTTGGGCAAATTGTTTAGCCTTTTGGAGCCTCAGTTTCTTTATCTGTCATATGGGGACAATAATAGACACTCCTTCATGAGAGTACTGTGTGTATTGATAGTAAAAGGTGCTATGGACAGCTGCCAGACTTAGAGTGTTTAACATGTGCTAGATGCTATTATCTCATTTAATCCTCCCAGCAGCAGCAGAAGGAGGTTACTGTTGTTACCCCCATTGTATGGAGAAGATAACTGAGGCTGAGGGAGGTTAATGGTCTGTTGAAGGTCTTCCACTAGTCAATGATAGTGTCTGGATTTTGGCCCAGATCTGTCTGACTCCAAAGCCTGGTATGTTTAACCCAGAAGAGTTATTCAAGATATTTAACAATTGACTTGGCCTGGGCCCCGAGCCATCAGAATAGATGCCTGCCATAAACAAACAAGCTGTAAAGTTCTCCCAGGCCCGTCTTATCCATTACACCCTCGACTGTGTTAAATGGGATTAAGCCAGGAAATGAGATTACCGATGTCAAGCAGCTTGGAGAACCATGAAGCACTTCGCAGAGTGCTGGTTTCTATTTCTGCTTACCCTGTGGGATAGGAGATCTGGCCTGTGAATCAGGAGGCCTGGACTGACGTCCTGGCTCTGCCATTCACTTGCTGCATGCCCTCTGGTAAGTGGTGAAACAAAGTTTCCAGGATCCTAAATCCACAAGGTCAAAACCTGCTGTGGAGATGGTGCTCCGTTAGGGCTGTTCTGTCCATCCATGCATTAATTAGGAACGACTCATCAGGGCAGACCCAGGAGGCCTTCAGCTTGGCCACATTTTTTATATCATTCAGTTAAGGGGTTGCATGTCAGAGTTTCTAGAAACAACTTAAAATACATTGTACATATTTAACGTGTACATGTACAATGTGATTATGTTTAAAGTACACAATCTGGTAAGCATTGACAGACCTGCCAAAATACCCCTGCCATCAATATACCTAATGTTTTCATCACCTCCAAAAGACTTCTTACTCCCCTTAGAAACCTACCTCTCCCTGCTCTCATTCCCAGCAAACACTGATCTGTTATCTGCCTCTATAGATCACTCTTCCTTTTCTAGGAGTCCCTAGCAAAGAAATTGTACAGTATGCAGACTTCTGTGTCTCCCTTCCTTCATTCAGTGTAATCTTTTTTGAAATTTATCTCTGTCGTTGCACTGAGTTACTACTGTTGAGTGACTATCCCACAATTTCTTTTTCCATTCACTCCTGGATGGACATTTGGGTCACTTCCAGTTCTTGCCTATTATAATAAAGCTGCTAGAATGTCTATGCATGTGTGTCTTTGTGTGGAGATATGTTTTCACTTTCTCTTGGGTAAATAACTAGAGCGGAAGGGGCAGGTCGTGCGGACTGTTTTCCAAGGTGGTTGTCTGTTCCCACCAGCAGTGTATGAGAGGTCCTATTGCTCCCCATCCTCACCAGGGCTGGGCATGGCCAGTCCTTTCCATTTTAACCATTCTCAGGGTCATGTAGTGCTGTTCAGAACGGCTCCTGCTGTAGGTTTGAGAAGAAATTGTTCCTAATGGTCTACCATGTGCCAAGAGGAGCTGATCTGAACAAGGCAGACAGCGACCATTGGACCCTCGGGGGAGTGGGTGCTGATGTGTTGTGTGAAGTGTCAGAGGGCAGAACTAGGGCCGATCAGAAGGACTCAGAGGAAGACAGATTTTGTCTCAAATTTCAGAAGGAACTTTCTGTCAGTCAGCACCGTCCAGTTATGGAATGCATTTCCTTATGGAGGAGCGAACTCACTGCCGCTGGAAGTGGTCAAGCCTCAGTAGCTGGCTGAGATGTCTTCTGGCTGGCTAGAACTAGTCTTCTAGCAAGATTCCTTCTGGGGTGTCTTTTTTTTAGTTTTTGTGGTTGTAAGAATCACTAGGTGATGACAGTCCGGCTAACAGCACTAGCTTCAATACCTGAGTCTTTCTGGGTCCACCTGCCGCCTTGTCCTGTAGAGGTGACTTCCTCTCATTCTCAAGATTGTGGGTGAATCTCCTCCAGCCACCGTGCTGCCGCCTTCCATGTCTCCATTGAGGGCTTATCGTTTGCTGGGAAGGGTACATTTTGAGAGTGACATCCCCAGTGGCCTTGCTATAAGACAGCTCTCTCTGCTCACACTCTGTCTCCTCTCCCGGGGCTGTTTCTGCTGCTGAGGTGACATGTCCTGGAATCAGGTGTCGAGATGTATCCAGAACCAAGACCCCCTCCATCCGGGGCTCCTGCTGCCGAGTCTCCCTCCCACACCTCTCTCTGCGTTCTCTCGTGAAGACTTCATTCCTGGTTCCTGAAGTCCTACCTGGTTTCCATTAGGGGCTGCCTGTAGTCTGCCAGACACGACTTGCATGCGTCTGGACCCTAGCCCTGGGGGATAGAGGGTGCAAATACCCTTGCCCTGCCACCGTCTTGCGGCCTGGAGGTTGCACATGGATGCTGGGGTGCTGAGTATCACTCAACCCACATGCTACATATATCCGAATCTCAGATCTGAGCCAGTCGGGTCCTCTAGGCAGAAGTAATATGCTTTCAAAAGAAGGCTTTCCTTGGGATTATGTTGATTCCACTTGATTCTTTTCTAAAAAAAAAAAAAAAAAAAGTACGTATAGCATATACACTTTGAAACCTTTTATTCTTTTACATTTTACCTTTTTATAGAAACAGTTTCTCACTCTGTTGCCCAGGTTAGAGTGCAGTGGCATCATCATAGCTCATTGTAGCCTCAAACTCCTGGGCTCAAGCGATCTTCCTGCCTCAGCCTCCTGAGTAGCTGGGACTTCAAGCATGTGCCAGAATGTCCAGCTTATTTAAAAAAATTATTTTTATAGAGACAGAGTCTTGCTATGCTGCCTAGGCTGGTCTTGAACTTCTGGCCTCAAGTGATCCTCTTGCCTCAGCCTCCAAAGTGCCAGGAAAACAGGCACGAGCCACCAAACCTACCTTGAAACCATTTTATAGAATAAGAGTTTTCCACGTGTGTCAGACTTGGAAGTGGCCTACTCCTGGTTTTCATGTCCCTGTGTAATCCCTTCTAACACTGTACCAGGGTTGGACTGTGTGACCCATAAAATACAGAAGAGCTAATGGGCTGTCACTTATGAGATTAGTGTATGAAGCATACTGGGGCTTCAGTCTTGATTGCTTTTCTTCTCAGATCATTTTTCGTGGGAAAGGCCAGCTGTCCGTCATGAACAGCCTTATGGAAAGACTCATGTGGTGAGTAACTGAGGCCTCTAGCCAATGGCCAACAAGAAATGGAACCCTGCTGCCAATAGCTCTGTGGGTGAGTTTTGAAGTAGCTCCTCTAGCCCAGTCAAGGCTGAAGGAGTCTAAAGCCCTGGTTGACATTTGACTGCAACCTTGTGAGAAACTCTGTAGCAAAATCACTGAGATAAATCTCTCAACAGGAGCCACGTGAGATAATAAATGCTGCTTCAAACCACCAAGTGTTTAGATAATTTGTTACACGGCAATAGGAGACTAATGCACCCTGTGATTATGTACTAGTATCTTTGATATCAGTCCTTTCCTCCTGCCTTACCTCACCCAACAACCAAAATGGAAGCCTGATGTCCTATGGGTAGCCCCTGGTCCAGCACAGCTGATGCACCAGCACAGTCACCTGACCAAAGCTGAGCCAATTGGATTATCCCTTCCAGGAATTCTCTTTTTCTTTCTCTTTCCTCCCTTTCTTCTTTCTCTTCCATCTTTCTCCCTTCCTTCTTTTCTTTCTCCTTTTCTCTCCTCCTCTCTTCTTTTTCCCCTTCCTCCTTCTCTCATTTTCTTACAACAGGAAGAGAAGATTGAATTCAATTATCTGTGGGATTGAGCTAGAGTCGTGGGTAAGCTCTGGGTTGGAGTTACCAAACTGCTCTGTAGAGACAAAACATTGCAGCCAGAGAGAAGCAGGGCTGGGAGATTTGGTGGAGTCAGGGGAGACACATGTTATCCCCAGACTTAGGCAACTGAGGGTTGGATTGTCTGAGGGGTAGCATGTGTCTCAAGTTGAGCCTGGATCCAATTGTACCTGAAGTTCTCTCTCTCTTTCTTCTTCTTTTCTTCTTCTTCTTTTAGAGACAGAGTCTCACTTTGTCACCCTCAGTAGAGCACTGTGGCATCACAGCTCACAGCAATCTCTAGCTCTTGGGCTTAGGCGATTCTCTTGCCTCAGCCTCCCAAATAGCTGGGACTACAGGCGCCCACCACAATGCCTGGCTATTTTTTTGTTGTTGTTGTAGTTTGGCCAGGGCTGGGTTTGAACCCACCACCCTTGGCATATGAGGCCGGTACCCTACTCACTGAGCCACAGGTGCCACCCCTGAAGTTCACTCTTTCATATCCTAGTTAAGTGAGCCAAATCCCTGCTCCTTTATAAAAGACATCAGTCTGAATTGTCACTTGGAAATGAAAGAGCTGTGACTGATACATTGTATAACCTTGATTGAGTCTTTTCTTCTTGGTGGGCCTCAGTTGCCCCACCTGGAACCTGAGGACTGGCAGATTTTGTGTGTCTCAGTTGTGGTTCTGGCTGTTGGACTCTAGGAAATTCCTCTGATGCTTAAAGTCATCCTCCTTTTGTTTGACCTTCCTAAAGTTTCTTTTTCCAATCAAATGATTTTTTTCTTTTTTTGAGACAGAGTCTCACTATATCACCCTCAGCAGAGTGCCGTAGCGTCACAGATCACAGCAACCTCAAACTCTTGGGCTTAAGTGATTCTCTTGCCTCAGCCTTCCAAATAGTTGGGGCTACAGGTACCCACCACAATGCCTGATGATGATGATGATGATGATTGCAGTTTTTGGCTGGGGCTGGGTTTGAACCTGCTACCTCTGGTATATGGGGCCAGTGCCCTACTCCTTGAGCCACAGGCGCCACCCCCTGGTAATATTTTTTGTTTCAGTTGTCATTGCTGTTTAGCTGGCCCAGGCTGGGTTTGAACTTGCCAGCCTGGGTGTACTTTGGAGGCTGAGGCAAGAGGATCACTTGAGGCCAGAAGTGACCAGAGCCCTATTTACTGAGCTATAGGTGCTGAGCCCAGTCAAATTATCTTAAGATAATTTTTGTAGGCAACTCTTTGAACAGACACAGGACAGCTCATAAAGGGGGCTGCCTTAGTTTGCATAACTATTCTCCTCTGGCTGGACATTAGGTGATTTTCATCTTCTCTGTACTATAAACAATGCCATAATGAACATCTTGGCATTCAAAGCTTCTCCCCCACATTTCTGGTTATATCATTAATTCTGGTTATATGCCAGAGGTGGGATGAGTGGACCAAAGTGGATGTACCTCTTTAGGCACTAAAAATACCCTGCTCAGTGACTGTCCAGAGAAAGGGCCCCCACACTCCCACCTGTGGTAGATGAAACAATAGGTTTCTGTCACTCTGGGTGCCTTCTCATGCCACTTGTCATGATACTGTAGCCCAGCCCTGGTGACCTGCTGGGGGAATGCCCAGACGTCACCCTGTTTAGGCAGCAGCCGTGTTGTGCCAGGCCGCTAGGGTCTCAACAAGTCAGGAAAAATCTATGTCATTTTATTTAAAATGAAGTGTATTCTAAACACCACTTAAAAATACATTAATAATGGTGTTGGTGTGCCATTCATCTTGAAGAAGTGACGGGTGTTTCCCGCAGCAAAATGCTGTAGTGGGAAAGCGAGTTAGGGGGTTGGGAGATGGATTGGTTCCTGTCAAGGGGCTCATTACCTCTCGCCTGGACAAGCTCCCACTGGTCCCCTGCCTCCAGCTTCCCCGCCCTGGCCCAGCCCGTCCGCCATGCTAACATCAAGTTAATCCTCCTGAAGCCCTTTAGGAAAGAGGCTGGGCCGGTGGCTCACACTTGTAATCCCAGCAGTCTGGGAGGCCTAAGCAGGTGGATTGCTTGAGCTCAGGATTTCAAGACCAGCCTGAGCAAGAGCGATACCCCATCTCTAAAAATAGCTGGGTGTTGTGGTGGGCACTGGAGTCCCAGCTACTTGGGAGGCTGAGGCAAAGAGGATCGCTTTAGTCTAAGAGTTTGAGGTTGC
Organism: Loris lydekkerianus; assembly: GCA_963574355.1. Taxonomy (NCBI): domain Eukaryota; kingdom Metazoa; phylum Chordata; class Mammalia; order Primates; family Lorisidae; genus Loris; species Loris lydekkerianus. The sequence goes on from CAUYPK010014614.1 coordinate 73,829, forward strand.
TGTGAGTTATGACACCACAGCACTCTATGAAAAGCAACAAAGTGAGGCTCTGTCTCAAAAAAAAAAAAAAAAAAAAAAAAAAAAAAAAAAAAACACACATAAAAAACAAAAAAAAAAATAAAAAAAGAAAGTTGGGGGGGTGGTGGGGCCGCGCGTGGGTGGTGTGGTATTTGAC